>JAUYWH010000012.1:22029316-22056509 GCA_034779795.1 Ctenopoma multispine | reverse complement strand
TTTATATGTTGATTACTCCTATTAAGCCAAGCACAAGAAGTTTCATACTGAAAAAATACTTTTAACTATTTTTTTTATTTGTTTGAAATTTAAAACGGGTCAATTTGACCCGCAACATAACAGGAGGGTTAATGATTTACTACAGTGTTTCAGACCAAACCCAGCATGTACTCCTACTCCTACAGGTTGCTACTTCCCAGTAGCAACTTGCATTTTTTTTGCAAAAGACTTTAAAATACCAAGTCTTTGTATATATGTCTTTGTATTAACTAAAAGTGTGTAGAAATACATGCACTGATCCACTTACCTCTTTGAGGACTCTGCGGATGCCCTCAGTGGGAGCATCTTTGTAGTTCTGGGGGTCCCAGGACAAAAGTTTTAAGACCCTCTCTCGACCATCAGGTAGCTGGGCAAACACGTCAGTGAAGGTGCCACCCCGGTCAATGGCAAAGTTGAATTTCTTCTTTGTGTCAGCCATAGTAAAGAGAGAAGGGAGCTGCTCCTGAGTAACTGCAGTCACGGAAAGTACAGTAAGAGAGAGTTAAAGATGAGCTGAATCCCCTCTGTAAAAAGAAGCAGGAACACATAAAGGAGCAGGTGAGACAGGGGGAGGAACACTTTTCATTCACAGAAATGAAGCAATAACTTTGCATCAGTGGATCTGATGTCTGAACCCCAAACCACACGCACATCCACTATAATTATAGTTAGGAAACACATTGTGACCATGTGAATAGATCTTCTGCCTTTTCTTTTACAAGACATTTAAGAATTACTGTAAAATCTATTGTATCTAGGTGTGTGGCTGTGGCTACAGTTGGAGCTCGGTCCTGCTTAAAGGATCAGGTGACAGTCTTTCCCAGAGGAGTCTCCTCATGAATATCACTGAACACACCGCCACCATAAACTATAAGGCCACCACAAACTTGCCACGGATTCTGCAGGATTTTCTGTCTGCGATATTACAAAGGCAGCAATAACAGAAGAAACGAGAAGGCTGTGATGCCTCGGTGCAACTGAAATGAGATCTAAATGAATATTAAAAGGCTCCAGCACGGTTCAGCTTCTCTGTGCATGTGGTGATCGCCGCCTGTGCGCAGTCCTCCAACTTGGAAGTAACGAAGCTAAAGAGGCAGACGGTGATCGTGCCTACGCCTTTTACTCACCTGCCCGTCGTTGCTGCTCTCGCGAAGTAGTAATCTTTGATAACCCCGTAACTGTTTGACTGGTCTCGTTCCTATAAATGAGCCACGATGAAGGAGAGATAGTGTGTGCAGCGCACGGATGCGCAGCTAGGTCGCTTTAAGCCCCGCCCCTGCAAGAAGCAAGGGGTCTGAAATTTCAATAAACGAAAATATATATATTTAAAACCTATAGATAATATCATCACAATATTCTGATTTCACTTGTCGTGATAGTGAAGCTATCAACACAATTTAATGGTTACTTTTTTACTAAGCTATGCTTGTTTAGCCCTGGTGTTTCATTAACTGATTTATTATTGAACACGTTACTTGGGGCAATAGCCAGCTTTTTGCAAATACATATAGTTTGTCAGTGTTGTCTAAAGTGGAACAAGTTAGATAATGTTCTTCTCATTCATTATACAGATATTGATGTAATTATCATCCAAAGTGAGCGTTTCTCTCATTTTCACCTTCCCAGATATGTTTAATCTAGTAATAGGAAGACACAATGATGAGTTTTCAGATTTAGATCCAACCACACATCAAAACACACCCAAGAATCAGTCGGTCTAAAGGCTATTTATTGATAATTAAGGCACAGTGGTTTAGCAACACAGTGCTGATAACAGTTAAGACTTATTTATGGCTTGTCAGTGAGGGGCAGTAGTGTCTTGAGGGCATTCTGTTTTTTTTCCCTGCTAAACAGAAGGTGCTGTTGGTGAACATAACTCTTATTGTCTTTGAATAACAAATATGTACATATATGAATTAAACAACATTCCAAACATTACCACGGATACAAAGCTTTCATATGATGTTAACAAACTTCAGAAGTTTATACCAATATCAC
Source organism: Ctenopoma multispine (assembly GCA_034779795.1). Lineage (NCBI taxonomy): Eukaryota > Metazoa > Chordata > Actinopteri > Anabantiformes > Anabantidae > Ctenopoma > Ctenopoma multispine. Next base: position 22,054,472 of record JAUYWH010000012.1, on the reverse strand, counting down.
CTAGTGAACGTCATCATATTTGAATCGCTTAACGGGAAAATAAACGCAGTGACAAAATATGTTTACATTAGCCTTCTCTTACAGAAAATATTGAACTATTGCAATGAATAACTGTTAATCAATACACTGTCATTTAGTGATGCTGTCACCATCCAATACTCAGCTGGACAGCAGTGCAGATACTGATACAGAGATACTGACTGAGTGACCTACGCATCCCTGGATATAGCTGCACTGCTTGTCTAATACAGAATGGAGTCTGATTAAAAAAACAAACCAGAATCAGGCTAAAAATAACAAACATACTTATTTCAAACCTCTTTGGTAACAAGACACATGCATTATCACCCAGACACAAAAATACACCAACTATATAACCCCATATACTTTCTTGATTTATGTATATGCAGAAAATTGCATTTCAACAATACAATGATTTCATTGCTTTTTCCCAGAAAATGTCATCATAACTGTGTTGCAACTTTTGTGCACAAAAATAAGGTCACTTCAGTTTAACGTAATGCACCCTGCACACTATCAAAACAGAAAACAACACATCTATATTGCTACATTTGCAGTGCAATCATTTTAAAAAAGGCACCACACAAAAAAGTTAACACTCTTTCCCAGCTACTTCTAACCAAACTTACCATTGTCAGATGTAATAATTAAATTTATGCTGAACACTGAATTAGCTAAAATCACACAGCTTTCATTTCCATGTCTTTGAGAGGTCAACATGTTATTCTTGTTATTCTGATTATACTGAAGCCAAAGGCAGAGATTATTTTGACAGTAAGTGATGGTTAGAATATTGCTGAGAATGTCTCCAGTTGTAACATCCTGCACAGTCAGTTTTAACTTAAATATACCTGTTCAAACAGCTTACTCCTCTTTTCCCTGTGTTAGAGAAACATTTTTTCCAGGCTCAGTCTCTCTTTCCTTTCTTCAACCTGATCATTCTGGAGATGCTCAGTGGCAGTTTTGACATTTAGGATGGCATTTCTGATTGTTGACATTGCAGCGACAACCCCCACTGGTGTCTCCGGGACCCTTGAAAAGCAAAAAGGACATTTACAGCCTTTTTGAGAAGCAGTATTTTTTAGCCTCTCACCAAGTTAAATGAATGATTAATAATAATTAAAAGAACACTAGATTCCTAAATCACTGTTTACAAATCCAAAAGGTAGATTAAGGTACGAAAACATATACAAAGAAAGATTTCTTACCCGTGGCCCCCATCGGGGCCCTCTGGTTACCCAACAGATCTCAGTGTGACAGACAGTGCAACGCAACCAATCACATCCGTCCCTCTTCTGCACGATGATGCTGCACTGGGGGCAGTGCATTGCCTCTCCTGACTGCACTAAAGTCTATTTATGAAACACAAAGAAAATAAAAATCAGCGGTGTGGGAATACTTTGGACATCCTAAAAAAACAAACAAAAAAAAAATGTAAGAAGAACTAGTGTGTAAAAACACACAAAAAATAAGTATGTAAATGTTTAATACTGAGCATAAATTGTGCTTATAATAATTTATGAAAATGATTTATTTTAGAATAATAATTTCACACATCCTGGCTGAAATAAGTGACGGTGTGTGAGTGAAACATACAGACAGGATCAGTCTGTGCTGTTGATCACCTAGACTAATTTGGCAGCTGTTTTCAGTAGAGAACATTTGATCGTTTAGAGAACTAGAGTGTGGGATGTGATTGCCTTAAGAAAAAAAAAACAACTGAGAAGAAATCTCTCTTTTGCAGCATTTACACATACACAGTTACAGTTCACCTTGAGCAGATGTGTTGTCCTCCTTGCTGCAAAGTCATTTATAGCACGCGCTGCAAGATCATCCTGGTATTGCTTACAGTTCATTCCCTCATGGATAGACTTAGGATAAAAGAAAAATGCAAAGGAGAAAAACATGTAAAAGATAGAAACATTTCTTCCTTTAGACATCTATCTATCCTTGCCCAAATGATTAGTCCAAGCTTAAAACATGTTTTACCCCCAATTATAATTAGCACAAAACATTGGATTAAATTATCAATTACTGTTTTACAATTTTTATTCACCATACCTTGCAAATCAGGCAGTTTTGTTTCCCACAGACAGGACAGTGGAAGACATTGACTGTGTCCTCATACACACACCAGCCTGCACAGTCTGGAGTAGCACAGTGATAGCTGCCCTCACATCGAGACTCTGCCACTGACAGACTTCTCTGCAGCCAGCGCTCATATTCCTCTGCTGGCACCAACTGTTAAGCAGAAAGGGAAAGAAAAAGGGACAGCAGTAGTTAATGGTAGAAACATATTATAATCTGAGTTACAAAGACAACAGGATGACACAACCGCAATAAACACGAATTCTGATGGATGGGAGTTCATACTGTTACACAAGTCACAGGTTGTGCTCTTCTTCCTAGGGTGCTGATGCCAATACTAACTCCCAATACACATGCTAGAAAAAGTACTGTTGTATGAGAACACAGATGTTTGTTGGTGAAACTCACAGCTCTGATCTCCCTCTCCTGCAGGGAACAGGTACAGGAGTATGTGTCATCTCTGTAGGGACAGGACACCTCAGGCTCCTCACTCAGCATGATAACTGAGCGCAAGCACTCTCTGGGCAAATACACAAACATCAGAAAAATGAGAAACACCCAGGATATTCATTTAGGGTTAAAAAAACACTCCCCATCCTATGAGCAGAAACATGTATGATCTATGAACTACACACCTGCTTCATTCTCAAATCCTGTCTTGCCCTTGATATAACATAATTGTTCCACCAGTTTTGAATGTTACCTGCAGAAACAGTGGAGACACTCCCTCAGCAGAACACCCTCTCCAGGCTGCAGGTCCACATAGCATATCCTACAGTCCACAGGCTCTGGGTTAGGCACCAGGTCTTGGCCATCCATCATCACCAGACGAGCAAAATTGTCCTTGCGCTCCTCTTCCTTCGCCTGAGAGGAGGGGTGGTGTTTTTGGGAGCGTTAAACATATTACACAAACTACTTTTGTTCAGTTTTTGTTTATAAAAGGTACAATAACATTAGTATTGTATAACTATCAAGGACTACATCTTTCTCTCACAGACACACACACACACACACTTACACATGCAAACACACATTGTCGAGAAACATTTTATTTTTCTATGATTCACAAGGTATATACAAGTGCAAAATTAACAAATACGGTAATACATTCAATTTAGTGGCAACCTCTGCCCATAATGAGTTAATTAAAAAGCCACTCAATGTTAAAAGTCAACAGTGATTATAATAATACAGTCAGAACAAGAAGTCATTTGTAGTCTTATTATTACAGCATGAGTGACAAATATAGTTCATAGCAGTAAGTTTATGTAACCAAAAAAAATCCATCAGATCAAAGGTCAACAATGACCTCTGACGTACAGGATTGATCAGCTCTTCTCTTATTTGCACAATTTCATAACATGTAAAATCAACTTTTCTCCTACGGTGTGGTTCAGTGGATACTGTTGGTTATCATGCAAAACACGATGCACCTGTACCACTATCTATTTTGCTTATTTTGCCAATACTAGGCAAAAGTAGGGCTTAAATGTTTTCAGTTGTATCAGATTATTTCAAATGGGCTTGTTAACCTACATTCAGTTCAAGACAGAAATAACAAAATCATATGCTTTCAATCCAAGCATATATGTAGATGAGCATACTAAAAACTTGGGCTTGTGCTTCCGCATACAATCACAAAATAAGTGTCTTTTGGAGTTCATCAAAACTGGTGCTAAATGTTCAAACTCTGAATGAAACATAAATAAACACAGAGTGTGTGTATCCGTGTCTGTGTGAGTTCAGTTGTCCTGGTCCAAGTTAAACAGGAGTGAGTTGTTTTGAGCCCCAGCACTCCTCAGCACCTCTCTTCTCCCTTTCTCCTTCAAAGAAACAGAGACAGAAGAGAAGAGAGTCAACCTGAGAGAGCCTGCAAGTTTAAATTCAAATGTCAGATTTGAATCAATTTTATATTTTCCTCTCACCCCTTAATCATTTCATGAACGTTTTGCCCAATTTGGAGTCCAATTTTACTAAATATTATTTCTATGTATTTATCACGACATGGCGACACATGTCTCTACCCCTTGAGGCAAACTCTTGCATGCATACAGGTGTAGGATTGTACAGTCACAGAGCAGTGAAAAAGTTTTTACTCAGGTTATCTTTGTGTAACATTAACATTTGTTTGATTATCCAAATCACTTAAGTGTGACAAACATGCAAAATGTTAATAAAAAAAAATCAGGAAGGGGGCAAATACTTTTTCACAGCGCTGTAAGCCTGCATGGTATGCTCAGTGGGTGCATGCTCCTACCTGCTGGTACTGTCTGATAGCCTCCTTCTCCTGTTGGATCCGTCTGAGCTCCAGTGCATCGGGCCGGTATCCATCAGGAATGATGTAGTTGTCAGGGCGATTTGTACTGCAAATCTCACAACCCGGCCAAGTCGGTTTGTTAATGTAAGTGCAAGAGGGGCATGACCAACCCTGAAACACAGATAAGCACTTTTATTCTTTGCTTTGAATTGAATTTGAATAGTCAGTTTTAGTTTTATGTTCAAGTTATTGCGTATCAATGTATTGAACATACTGCAATTACAGTACCACCATAAATGTTTCTGTGTGTTACCTGGGTGGAGGCTGTGCTGGGGCTCAGTGCTTTATTGAGTTGGGGCATCTCTAGGTTGATGAGATCTTTTAATTCACTGATGCTTGCTCGCTCTGACCCTGGTAAAACATTTTATGGGGAAAACATAAGCAAATAAGCAAGCAATAACAACTTTCTCCTCACTCAACCCACAATTTGTTCTGGTCCTCCATGTTGAAGGATTTAATAAACGTGCAGATACCAGTTAAGCAATCAATAGTTAAAATATATACAGTACTTATATACAGTACTGTGCAAAACTCTTGGGCCACTATTGGATTAGTTGTTCAGCAATGCTATGACGTCTATACATATTTACTTCTCAGTTTTTACATTAGAACAACTAGAAACACAAAAACTGGTTTGTTAGCTGCTCTCCTTTCACATAGATCATTCCTGATCAGATTTTTTTTCAGGCTAAGGAAGGATCAACTTGGAAAAAAAAAAGCCCAATATATATATAAATAAATAGTTATAATAGCATTGCCAAAACAACAAATCAAATGGTCGCCAAAGACTTTTGCACAGTACTGTACAAGCATATAGCCAGAATGGAAGGGCATCTCCTGTCTCTAGTTACAAATTGCCCTGTTTCGTTCACCTCTCACCCCTGTTTCTTGCCTGCGCTTATAAGAAACGTGGGATGAGTTTTTAACATCAGTTTAATACACCTCAATCCCAAATACCAACCATCAAAATTTAAAACATTCCTACTACGAATGGAGACATTTTCAGAACAGTTTTATTACATCTTTCTGCTTAGTTAAAATAGCATTGTTAAAGCATTAATTAAACATATCTCATATGTGCTCTTTGAAACTGAAAAATTAAAGCAGTCCCCTTCTGACATGATTCACTGTGACAAACCCACCTATTAATCCCATCACTCACCAGTGTTGCTGCTGGTGTGGAGTCTAGGAGGCAGAGTGGTGTAAGGTCTCCGGTCCTGAGATGTGGAGCTATTTGCAGAGGTAGCAGGGAGTTGAGGGGTGAGGAGCGACAGTGATGTAGGACTGAGGAGAAGGGCACTCTCCTGGTCCTGCTGGAGGACTTGGAGGGTCAAGCGAGCATGACGTGCTGACAGGAGGTACAAGAAAGCTGTGTCGCCATCCTGACGAACACCATATGAGGCAAGAGTGCGCTGGTCAGTGCACAGACACTGTCCAATCACCCAGCGCTGAACCCGGGGGTGAAAGCCATATTCTAGAAACATCTGAGAAGGCAGAAAAGGAATGAAAACAGTGAATGAGAATGGCACTGACAGAGAGAAATATTAACGGCAGAATAATGACGCTGTTTAGACACTAACCTGCTGTTTCAGTGCTGCAGTAGTCATATGCTGGAAAACTTTCACAGTGACACAACAGGATGAGAAAGAATCTTCAACTACAACAGCCAAGCTGTAACATAAGATTAAGCTCTATCAGACTAAATCTACAACCATGTTTTAAAATGTTAAAAATAACCTTTATCAACCATGTTCCTACTTGATTTCAGTGTGTTCATAGTCTCTGGCAGAGGGCTGAATCTTGAGTGTAGCACATTGTCTGGCAAGTGTGGCAGCAAAGGCAGAAGCAGACTGCGGGTCACCTGCTTCTATGGCACGGGTGAGCTCTATGCAGGTGTCCTCTACAGCATACATACATTCAAACGTGACATGTGAATGAGAAAACATGCAAACAAGCAAGCATGTCAAGCATCAACAGAGGTTGTTTCCATACCTTCAGCAAATTAATAGAAAAAAATGAGTGAATTAAAAAAGATAAGATGTTAACCAAAAGAAACATCAGTGTTCACACCTGTTCGTTGCAAGGCTAATGTGTTCTGAAGGTGGAGACCATCATGCTGAGGGGTGGCTGCAAATGAGAAATGTTAAAAAAGCAGAAAAAAGAATTTACTATAGATGGAAAACACAAGAAAGACACCAACAATAAACATACACAATTTTCCCCATTCTAAAAAAGACATTTTCTGTTGTTTAACTGTGTGTATCTGTAACTCCAGACTGTATCTTTAACTATTTGCTTACACAGGAGAGAAACATTTTAAATTGTTACATGTAATAGTCATATACACTGTTTTTAGTAGGAAATACATCAGTATGTGATTTTAACTATCTGAAAGAGCTGATAGCTGGTGCTACCAGTGACGTTTGCTCATCTGCTGTATTTAATAACGGGGTGACAAAGGTTCAGTTGACAGGGAGGAGTCGGCAAACCCCAAGGTTGGTGGTTTGACTCCTGGTTCCTCACAGTTCTAGGCTACATGACCCTCATGTCATGTCCCTCGACATGAATCCACTGAAAGGCACTGAATACCTGAACCCTGGAAAGGGGCAGCCTCTACAATAATTTCCCCAAGGGGTTTTAATAAAGCATTGATTATTATTAATAATTAATTAATAATTTTGCTACTTATCTGTTATTATAGTTATTATGCTACTTGTTGCAGTCGGTTTGAATTCTTTAGATATTCCTGGAGCATTCAAATACCTGTGTCTCTTCTCAAAGGTCCCAGCTGGTTAGGCCTGGTTGGTTTACAAAGGGAGATTCCCAGGGAAATCAGCACTTTCGGCTATATTAAGATCACTGAAAAATATGGGCCTGGGCTTGTGTTACAACTACAGCTGTTGACTTTCACAGTCATTCATAGCTATATGGTGCACAGTTGCATATTAAAACAGATGGGAAAAACCTAAATGAAAAACCCTGAATGCTTGACTCCTACAGTTAGGGGATCCAGTGGCTCTGTTATGCTTCCAGGGACATATTGCTAAAGTGGTTTGTGGCCATTTGTCCCCTTACAGGGAAAGGTCATTGCAAATCAAACTCATTCCATGCCAGCCACCAACCACCAATGTGTCACAGAGCCACCAGATCATCTCACTGTAGAGGTCAGTCACTCAGAGTTTTTCCTTTAATTTGCCACTCATCTGTGTTATGATGTCAGCACAGAGTGATTACATAATCTGCTCTACTGCCAGTTTTATCATTCCACAAATACACTCACAGGCTACTTTATTAGGTACTCCAATAATCCAACACAGAAGCTCTGCCGTGAATTCTGCTTTTACAAGGTTCTCATTTTTTTGTGGTTGAAACTATTTGAAAGGTGATAATTCCTGTATATGTTTTATTATTGAGGTCATAGTGGGTGGTGGAGAGCATTATGTGAGCATTATATGAGATATATATATATATATAAGAGCTGTTTTAAGTTTTGACCTTTTCATTTAGAATTCATGGCAGAGCTGCTGTGTACGTAATACATTGGCCAGTAAACGTATCACTTTCTTCTATCTGTCTTTTCTTAAACGTTATTTACATGCATGTACACAAAAGGGTGTACAATGGCATATTTATTGAAATTCCATCTCAAGCCATGAGATGAAGCTTTGTTACAGTGGTTGAGATTGACAGTAGTTATGTTTACAGGCATCGATCAGGCCAGTGAAAAGCTCCTTTGTTCAAATAAATCAACAGTCTGATATGCTCATATGACCCTGATGCAAGACAAAAATCACTCTCTTCCCCGCCTCTAGTCGTGGCTGCCATCTAATGCAAAATGTGTTTTCGATAAGATGGGTCACCGACCTCTGTGTGCTTCTCTCAATGAAGACATCACCACAGTAGCCCATTCGTGAGCCTCCTTCTCAGAGCGGAAGTTGAAGCTGATGCAGTCACGTGGCGGAGCTATCAAGCTCATCTCATGACACTTTGGTGACTTCACTTCATAGTTTACAGCCCTCAAATCAAACTCAGCGATAGTCTGGAATAAAAGTAAGAGAAAACAAGAGTGAGAGAAGATAAGGTAGGAAGAAAATAATAAGATAAATCATAGGTTGCATTATACCAAAAAGGCAACAGTATGTGTCACTACAAATGCACTGTGACTGGTAAAAAATATTATTATTATTTTAATATTTGATTATACTATAATCAACTTATATACATATCTATTTACTTGAATGTACACTACCAGTCAAAGGTTTGGACACACATAGGAATTACCATGTTTTTCATGAAAAGAAACATGTCTTCAGTTGTGTTACCATCATTGCACATGGTTTTCTAATGATCAGTTATCCTTCAAAAATAATAAATTAGCATAAGCAAACATAACATGCTATTAGAAGACAGTACTAATGTTTACAGAATTTAGGCCTCTGTATGTTTATGTAAATATTCATTTTAAAAAACAGTTGTTTTCAGCTACAATAGTCATTTACAATATGAACAATGTCTACACATTCATTCTGATCATTTGATGTTATGAAATCTGCTGTTCCTTCACAAACATGCTCGTTTCTGTCCAAACTTCCATCTGGTAGTGTATCTAAATGTAATCAAGATACATGCAAGTAAATCTCAAACATCAAAACAAACACAAATTGGCCCATAAATGTTGAATTGCACTAGCCTATGTTTCTAGAATTTATGATTAATGTGGACTAAGACTGCATTAGTTTACACTTGATGTACCTAATAAATGTGGCTAACAACCAACATTTGTTTAAAAAAACAACAACAACATAGTAACAACAAAAATAAATATCTGTTTTTGAGGTGAGCAATGATCAAAAACCAGTTGATGTGTGACATTTCTTTACATTTTCTCATAGGGTATATGAGCAACTTGATGGACCAGAGCCCTTCAGGGGGTCCAAATGCTAAATACTAGGGATGCCTCCACTACATAATTGTGTAACTGTAGCATAAGATTCTTATTATCTTTCCAACTTTGTGTCTTCTTTTCTATTTTCTTGTGTAATACTGGTCAGTTTTACTTTTGCACGACTGTACAAAATATTGATCTTCAATATGTAACAAGGAAAAGACTCAACCAATGTTGAGGATCTGGCTTGGCGTTGAGTCATTCTTTCATTCATACCTTCACATTGCCAAATGAAATGTCTTAGTCAAATTCTAATAAACTAAACACAGAAAACCAGGGAGTCAGACAAGATAGACTGACACAGCCTGATGACCCGAAGAGTGTCTAAACAGGCAATATACATACAGATCAACAGGAGCCCACAGTTACTTAGGGGCCCCCGAGCAGGTTAATCCAGTCCTGATCACAAGCCAGCCACCGTATTACATTCTTCAATGAAAAAACTTTGATCAAACAGGACACTCCATTACTACTACTTGTTTTGCTGCTGTCGACCCACCATACTCCGTCCAGTCCCGCTGCTGTCCTGCAGCGACAGGCGGAATTCCCCGGATTTCCCCGGGTCCATGCTGAGCTGCAGGCGGAGTGACTCATCACCTGATCCCGGAAGACACAGCGGCCGAATACCAGAATGGCACACCGACACCCGGACCGACATGAGCACGGTTTGGCAGCCGAGTTGTAACTGCGAGGCCCCATAGTGAGCGGGGAGGGCGGCGGACTGGTCCGGCGTGCAGCCCGGGGTGTGAGTCCAACCGCCTGAACTCAGCGACATCCTGCCAGCAGACTCATGTAGAAAACAAACACACCGGGTCCGCTGGGTTGTTTACCTGCTGTCCCACGATGTTGCCTGCCCCCTGTTCGAGTATATGTTAGCGATATTTCTTACATTTTATCTCGCTAATGATACATATCGCCAGTTAGATATTTAATAGTCACCCTGACAACAGGAAGCAAGCGCATGAAGTCTGTCAACAGTTTGAAGCCACTTTCAAAAACTAGTCCGAGCCGGAGGTTTCACTTCTCTTTTCCGTTGTCACGAAAGCTGCAGCCTCGGAGAGATTTAGTGTTTTTTATCAAGCTGCGAGGTACTAACTATATCATCTTGGTGGTGTAAAATACCTCCTGGCATCGAGGTTATTGTGGTAGTTTGGTTGTAGTAACGCTGATGTGTTGTTACTGCGTATTCTTTCTCTACGTACCGCGCATGCGTCACTTGTAAGGTGACGTAAGTCATTATAATATTTATGGAGGCTGTTGCTTTTATTAGAAGCGTGACAGACGAGCTTGGTTAGCTTCTCCGTTATCTGACTTTTGGTTAATATTTATATTATTTATTTAAGATGCATTGCTCCTCCACAGATGAATGTTATGTAATGTCTGTGGTTTCGGTCCAGTGCAGATGAAACTGTGTAAGTTAATGTACAATATTTATTGTACACAATATGTGCACATATTTGACCACAAAGGGGCAGCAAAACACCCCATACAAACAAACTAATTTCTGACACAGACTAATGGCATATTAGAAACTAGTGATACCAATAGCATTAGCAAAGGCTCCACTTCATTCATTATTTAGCTTTTGCGAAAAAGGTAATTGCATCATGTATTAATATGAGATAGATACAGATATAGATACTACACTTATAAGCATAATGTAGTACCCATAAACTTTGGTTTGGGGATCTCCTTTTACAGACGTTAGGTGAAACTCACATGGAACTTGGAAACACAATCCCCAGCTCCAGAGTTTGTTTATCTCAAGGGTTACAAATACTTTTTCTTTGTTAAACAGTCAATTACTAAATTATTTTCCATTTAGTTGTTTTATAAATTCTCAGACAAGCTAAACAGTTGCTATTTTTATAGCCACTCGGATGTGTGTTTTGTATAGTGAAATGTACATATTTGAGGAACTAATAAAAGTGCAGTCTTGATGCCCTTTGTTCTGAATGAAACAGGAAACTCCTTCATTGAAATTTCTACACTGACTTCCTAATTGAAGCTTTTTTTTAAAGGAAGACAGCAAACCAAACATGGTCAATGAATGTCCTGGGCTACACACTATAGGTCACGTACTGTGAGGCAATTAACAAAATATACTGTAGCACACAAGGGCAGTGATTTAACAACAAAGCAGGCGTGGGTCAGGCTGTTAATCATGGACTTCCTCGGTCACTCACCATTATTCCTCTCCTTTTGAATCTAATATTAAGATTTTAGGTTGTTTTTTTATTGGTGATGATTCAAGGATCTACACAACCATTAGCATAAATGTATCTCTTTAATGAGTTCAGTGCGTGGCACGGTGGTGTGGTGGTTAGCCTCACAGCAAGAAGGACCTACGTTAAATTCCACAGGTTGGCTGGGTCTTTCTGTGTAGAGTTTGAATGTTCACCCTGTGTGTAGGTTTCTCTGGATACTCCAGCATCCTCCCACCATCCAAAGACATAGATGTTAGGTTAATTGTCTATATGTGTGAGTGTGAATGTTTGTCTGTCTCTATGCATCAGCCCTGTGATAGACCTCTAACTGACCTGTCCAGGGTGTACTCTGGCTCTGGCCTAGTGACAGCTGGGATAGGCTCCACCACTCCTGCAACCCTTAAGAGGATAAGCAGTTGGTATAACAGATGGATGAGTTCAATATATAGGCATGTCTGAAGACAGAAATGTCTCATAGGTCAGAAACTGACAACATATTTTTGTTCTTTTTTAGAGTTATTTGTCTCTGAAATACATTCATTCATTCATTCATCCATTCAGTAACACAAACAGGGCCATATAAATTGTTCGTGAATGCATTTCCTGGAAGGCACCAAGACCTTCACACCTGCCTGTGGCAAATTTGCTTTATCATTTACAGATGTTTTCATAGTGTGGCGTGATAACAAATCCTCAGGTAGTTATATTCTCATTACTGCAGTCATATTTTGCATCATACAATTTGATCTCAGTGCTGTCCCAAGGTGAAGCTGAACATACACCCCTGAACACACACATGTACATTCACTTGCATTATGTGCAACACAATATAAAGTTAAATTCAGAGCTGACTTACTTGAAATGCATATTGTAAGGAAACTGACATCAGAAATGTTGTAACATTGTGTTTCTCAATATGTACAGTGCATGTACAGTATGTATATTGATACTGTTGTGTTAATGCACATCTTGATTTAGGCTGTATTATTAAATTCTGAGGATCTGAAGATGACATCGCACTTGACACACAACGTTGTTGTTTTGCTGATTACTGATTGAAAATGTCTTTCCAGCTGCAAAACTAATTCTAATGATGTTTTTTAGTATAGTGTAAAACAAGCTAAATCTGACATATGGACTTTAAATAGAAAAAGCAACAACAAGTGAGCCTTTTGTATTTATAATTATTACATTTGAAGCTGATTATTTCTGAGAAAGTTCCTAAAGATTTGTTTCTGGTGATTAAACAGTCCATTCAAGAATACATGTAGGCTTTTGCGGAAGCTGATTGGGTCCTGCTTTGTAACTTGTAATCAAGCTGGTTGATGGATGGTTCATCAAAAACACCCACCACAGTTCTCTGTCACTGTCCGACAGACCTACTTGAACTCGTGGGTCTCCCCATGTTCATTAATTTAAAGTTGCCCACATGTCATTGACTGCCTGATGGACTGCTCTGCTACGTGACAGACATGAGGAAAATTCCAAAAGCAGACCTGATTGCTCAAAGAGATGAGGGGGTTTAAAGGTTGGGAGGAGGAGAGGGAGGAAAGGGGGAGTGATGCATCCCATGCATCCCATAGTCTGGGATCACTGTGAGCGACTGACGTTCTTGATTCATCATCCAGCAACCTCACGAGCAGCATGGATATATAAGCTGGAGCACACCTGCTAAACAATAACGACTTCACCTCCTGCAACTGACCTCAGCCTGTCACCAAAGTCCAGGGTAAGAAGCTGCTGTTTTGGATATACATTACATAGATTACTATTAAAGAGAATGAAAGTACCATAAGTTACATGTTTATTATTAGTTTATGATTTTTTAGATACTTCAGGTGGATTAGTGTTAACTTTAACACTTAAAACTGTGTGACCACATTATGAATGGAGTGAATAATTACAATAAGATAGAATATTCTATGGTATTTCTATAGGTAATGACAAATAGCCCTTATAATAATATATACATCTTCTATATTATTCGAAATTTGAAATAATTTTATCTGAATGAAAGACATATTTACCTCTAACTGCGACCCTTCGTCCTCTTTAGTGCCTTGAGCGACTCCACCCAGCATGCTACCCGTGAGAGCCGCTGATGTCCGGCACTGCGTCCTGACGAGCCGCTGGCTGCCCGCAGCTCTGGCGCTGCTCCTCCTCCTCTCCTCCAGCTTCAGCAGCGCCCACAGCACTACGGTGGAGCACGACTTCCACATTGTTCACAATGTCGACAACAGAAGTAAGACTTGTCTTTGTTATTCTGATATTTTAGTTTTTGTTATTTTGAAGTTGGTTAAGTAAATGTGACAAGTCAATGAATGTGGAGCCTGAGCAGGGAGAGATCAGTAGGGGTCAGACATCTGCTGTAAAAAATGAGCAGTGAGTTTACACCGACATTCACGTACTTTCGCTCATCTATTATTTCCAGTCAGTCTTTACATATTGTTCATACGGAACAAACTTAGACTGCTAATAGAATTGAGAAATGATTAAAAGTTGAAAAAAGCGTGAAAAAAGTAAAAAAAAAAAAAAAAACTCAACAAAAAGTTAATTTTACTTAACTTAAACTACAACAACCAACCATTTATCAATAATATATCATTATTTTTTAATCTCTTGTATATTTTATCACAACTGACAAAACTGTATGGATATTCATTCTCAATATAAAGTTGACCCTATAAAATATTAATGTGTGTATGATTTTAATGACTTACACATTACTATGACCTATTTCTATATACTTTAATTCTATCGTGGTGCTTAGTATTACTGTATATTCTCTCCCTTTACTATTTATATTCCAGTAAATAATCTCAAAGATATAATGAATAGGATAATATTTGTCTTGTTAGTTCTGTTTCGGCATCTCTCACTAAAATGAATGAATGGATAAGAGACCAACAAATAATTTCTCCATATAAAGTTTTTGGATGCATTTAACCAACTGAGAAAATAATTCATGTTCACATATAAAATATAATGTGTAAACACCACAATAGAAAGAGGAACAAATAAAAATCTGTATAAAGTCAAACCTGAGATGGTAATAATAAATGATGGCATCTGACTCTTTCTGTATGTTTTTTCTCATGTTTTTGTTAGAACTACAAAATGTCAGCCTACATCATCATAAAATCATTACTTTTTTGTTTTTCTCATTTTTACCATTCAGTGTGCACCAAAGTTTTCCTTTTATGTTAATTGTATTCTCAGACATGCTTTGACACATTATCCTGATGTTCCTGTGTGTTGACCAGGTCCGGAGATAGACCCATTCTGGTATGTGGGGCGCGGGGTGAGACCCATCGGGCGTTTCGGGAAGAGACACAGCAGCGTGGACGCTCTGGGCAGCAGGGGAATGCAGCCTGTCGTCAGGATGGTGGAGCTGCTCCTCAGAAACAAGGAAAACCTTGGGAAAGTGCTGGATGGGGAGGACAGGGATTGGTTACCATGACGCTGTCTGTATGTCTTCATTTTTTATCTTGGGGTTATTTACTCATTCACTCTAGCTCTTAACTGTATTTCTGTCTGGTGTCCATTATGATGCCTTAGCTGATTGGATCCTCAATAAAATCAGTATCTGTACATATCAAAACATCTTCTATATTGTTTAATAAACAAGGATGTTGTGATTATCTGTGTGTTGATTCCCTATCTGTATGTGCAACAAAAATGTATTTCAAAAGAGAACATTTTAAGTTTGCAAAGTTTATTAACTTCATCATACATTTGTTTCTTAGAGTACTGTGGCACATAGAGAATCTGTATTTTTTGCTTGATAATATTTTCCCCAACATGTCATATGGATTGCAACAAACAATTGCACATAAAAGTGAGAGGCCCACCTGTAGAGCTGTGCACAGTGGACCTTTTCATCCATGGATTTAAGGAGGACAAAAGTAATTTTTTTTGCTGTGTAAGTCTTGTAATTTTTGAGTATCTGGGGCACAGTAGCAAGTTTGACTTATTGTGTGAATCCAGCCTCGCATGACAATTATACACAGTCTCTTGCACACAACACTGAAAGATTGATCAACTATGATTGGGCAATACACACATTATTCTATATCATACCCATCTTTTCACACACATATACATATATTAACAAATCCTGTCATGGCATACTATATATTTTTACATTAGAAAAATACAGGATACTGATGATTGGACCCTTGTAGCTGTGCTTCTCATGAGAAAGTTTACATCAAATTGATAAAACCAGAAACATGCTTTTATACATCGACACCTGTAGAACTAGGTTGACAAAAGTACAGGGTCACTGTGCAAAATCAGAGATGTGAAAGGTTGGGATGGAAAGGTCACTAAGAGAAGTGGCAGAGCATTAACCCAAGATCATCACACCTTTTACTTCAAGCAGTCCAACATGAAATCCAACCCTGCTCTTAAGCTGTAGCCAAAGCAAACAACTGTGTGCATGGCTAACTGATATTCTAACTAGTGGTGACAGAGTAAAAGTAAAAGAATCCATAAAATGAAAGGCAGTATTCTCAAATCTAGTGTTTAAGGAGGACAAACACAATATGAATCGTTCTAGCCGCTCCAGAAATGCCTGTTGTCACTTTTGTTTTTGTAGCATTAACCATCATCATCATTACTGGCAGAATATCAAATGGTAAATGCAGGCAAACACTAAAAGCACTTTGAGTTACCACACGTGAGAGAGTCTGATAGAACTGACTGAGGAGGGCTCCTTTGAGGAGAGAATAAAGCCTTTAATTTGCAATAGTACTCATTTCAGTGGTATTGCATAAAAATGTTCATTAAGTACAAAAATAAATTGCTTGTAACAAAATCATGGTTTCATGGCATTTGTTATATAGCCCATCAGACTTCATTATGTAAAAATCTTTACAAGATTTTCCGAAAGCAACACAAAAGTTCAGACATGACCCAGTGAAGGGTAAACATGAAAATACCTTTTTGTTCAAATAAAAGGCCACAATGTTTGAAAGTAAATGAAAGAGAGAAGAAGAAAATTACTTTTGGCTGAAGAATACTGCATGAGATAACACAGTTATTTTTTTTAGAATAAAAAAAAAAACATGTCAAAAAATAACCAGACCACAGCTGAATGTCGGACCTATGGAGGTTTATGTTGAGCTCAATCTGAGTTTGGCATTCAGTCTTATTCAAAACCTGTTTTTTTTCTCCTTTTTTTCAATATAAAAGCAAACTGCTTCCACATTAAGGCTGTAGTATATGTGTGTGTGTGTACTGATTAGTTTGTACTGCATTTTTTTCTGCTAAGTAAATGGAAAGAGTGCTTTCCCAGTAATACATCATTACAGTTGTCTTTATGTTGTGCAGCTGGCTGTAATGCAGTTTCTTTATATTTAGCGTACAGGTATGGATTTTCTCATTTACCCCACAGCAAGATGGCAAATTTCCACAAATTTCACAAGTTTGTTTTCGTCAGTTTAGCAAGTATTACTTATTTGTGTTTATTTACTGCCATCTGACAATTTTAGAACAAGAAAATGACAAAAACTTTACTTTGAACACTATTTCCTGATAAGTGCATTAATTCTTATAATGGTGTTACAATCGTCCTCCAACGAGGATTACCATCTGATAGCTGTGTGAGTGAAAACTGACATTCATTCAAAAAAGCTCTGGAGGGGGGGGTTACAGTATGATCAAATTCATCATGCCATTTCACTTGGTGACAAAGAAGATACAGTATAAAACATGGCTTAGCCTCTTTTCGGGACAATGAATCACAGAAGATTTCACCATTTTTTTTTCACATCTTCATTGTACATTAAATCACAATACTCAAACAGATAGAAAAATGAAATGACAGTCTTTATTTGTCTGTACATATATTTATGAGTAGGGTCATGAGGATTGTTTGCAGAGTTTAAGGCAGATACACTGACTGTTGAATAATCCTTGCATGAAGTGTTATGTGCATGGTGAGGAGGAGAATACAGTGGATAGAGGGGGTAAAAGAGAAAGAGCCAGTCATTTGAGGAGTCTGACTGACATGGTACCACGCCTGGCTGAGAGTCTGAGTGCTTGGTAGGTCACAAAGGGCAGGTGTTAGCCCCTGCTTGTCCTGGAGGTGGAGACGGACGCTAGGTCAAGGCACTGAATAAGAGGGGCCCCCGTCCCTGGGGCTCTAATGTGGCCATGAGGGACTCATTGTGCTGCTGCCACTATGGCCGATTCGCCTTCATCTGCTGCTCTGGATCCAACTGATCTGAAGTGCAAAAAAAAACCTAACATTATGCAGAGTAGCATGCTAAAAAGAAATCACACACAAAAAAACCTAGGCTGTCCAGAAAAAGAGAAACTATCAATAACATATAATTTAAATGAACACAGCTGACTGATCTAAATGCCTTCCTGGCTGTAAATTTAGAGCATACTCTATAATGGAACTGATAAAAAGGACACTCTTCAGCTGGAATCAATGATATGATTACATGTCTTGGTCACTGATTTGGCCCCATTGTCCGGCGTGCTGTCTGTCTTTGGAGCCATGCTGAAAAAGCCACCCTGAATCAGAGCTATTGTGTGGATGCTGGTGAAGAAAAAAAATGAGACAAAAAGAAAATAAAGAAAGCCCCACAGAAAAAGGCCTTTCACTACCCTGAAAAGGAATAGACTTCTTGTTGATTGATAAAACAGCCTTATCCTCCTGTACTGTGTGTGTTTCCATTTGGCTGCTTTACGTCTAATGGAGCTTTTCAGTTACTTAGTCCCTTTCTAGCAGATGCATTCACTTTTACATCCATTCAGTGGCCAACCTCTTCTTTTAGGACACAGCTCAAAGTGTGTGATGTTAACCGAAGGTAAATAAAAGTGTGCCCTTGTTTCTGTCCCATCGTCCGTCTCTAGCTTTCTCCGTTTCTCTTGCACACAATGTAGGTGTATACAGGGCTGTTAAGCAGTGTTTGTGGTTGTAAAAGTGGATTGATGCAGTACACTGCAAGTCAGCACAGGACAGCGGACTTATTTCACTTCTGCTTAACTTCTCGACTGATGTATAGTTTGTGGGTAGAATTGAAAGTGTGAAATGATTCTGTTAAATGTTTTCAACTATCACTACTCATGACACGTCGTTTTTTTTGTTGACAGAAGCCACTTCTTAAACTGGTTTATATAAAACTAATATTACATCAAGCTTTTTAATCCAACTTTATTGTTTTTTAATTTTAGATTCAGTTTAATAATCAGTGCTAAACAAATGGTGCTCTGGGGTACAATTTAATGGATAAATAATTAAACATTTTCAAATCTATTTTGAAATGCAGTCATTTTTTTACAAGACAGTGTTCCCTTACATCAAAACATAGAAGTGGATTTGTCATCGTCTTAAAAAGTATCTTTCCTCATCAGTGACAGGAATGGTATTTATTTCTGTAGTGTATACTATAATTCATTATAGTTCCTTTCCTGACGTAAGCAACAAAATAAAAAGATAATGTTTGGTACCTTTCAGAGGAGGCGCTGGAAGCTTCCTCCTTTGATGGCGCGACGAGTCCAAGGTTTGAGGCTGTAATCAGAGAATTTGTATTGCACACTTCAAAAGCATTAAAATATACCTGATCATATCTGAGCCCTGTATCTTCTCTTTGTTAAGTTGCCTATATTGACACACATATGACTTTATGAAATATAAACATCCTCAGTCAGACAAATAAATTTGGTCTCACACATATAGATATATCTGGTACCACTCATGTCGCTGTTGTGATCTTAGGCTCATTCAGGCTCATCAGATTACTACAACTGTGTGTGAGATTTGCTGGGCAGTGACATACCTTAGCCTTTGGCTTGTACTTGGCAAAGCGATTGCAAGCAGCCACGTTCAAACCAGCTGTTTTCAGAGCTGATATCCTGGCCTCAATGTTTGATATCTTAAAGATGAAAATGGCTTAATTTGATAGACACGGTGCAGGACAACAATGTTCACACAACAATACTGTCGTCTTTGTTCAGTTTTAATCATTAGATACAATAAAAAGTTGTGTGACACTAGTTGTGTGTTTTTGTAAAAAACTCTCCTCCTGTACCTGTAGCTCAGAATGTTGGACCTGAGCGGCTGCTGTGGCCACCTGGTCTTCCAGAAAGGCCAGCTCTGTGTCTGTCGTACCACTGCTAATACTGCGAGCACACTGCTCCAGGTCCCCAAGCGCCCCCTCAAGACCATACACAGCACCAGCGGCCAGGTACACCTGCAAGGAGAAGATCACTCATATTTTCAGTTTCTATTACAAAAAACTCACCATGTTCTTGTAGTATTAAGAGGAAATCCATAGAGAAGTTGAAGAATTGGACTGGCGTCTAGCTTACATTCTCCTCAATCTTCGTCAGCCTCTCATCCAGCCTGCGAGTCTCAGAGCTGCTGGAGATGGGAGAAGCACTCATGGACTCAGACAGAGTATAGTTCTCCCCTCCTGCCTCACCAATCAGCTCCTCTGTAGCATTCAAAACCTTCAGCACCTCTGTAGTGATGCTGCAGAGAGATGCCGCTGAGTACTTCTGCTTCATTCAAAGAATACATAAACACACACAAACAGTGCAGCTGTCAGTAAATTAACAGGATACATGCTAAAAGATTAGATGTGAGTACAGCTTAAAAAAAACGACAAAATTACTTAATCTTCAAAAAAAAGGTGAAATCAATAGATGGTAACCTGAAAAACATCTTAAAAGATTATGGGAGAAAAAGAGATAATACACCATGGAAAATAAAAGCATGTAATCAAAATCTAACATCACATTAAGGACAAAACAAAGCTGTATAATAATTCAGTAAACAGTGTGGCTTTAACATTAATGTTTGCATAGCCATCAGCACCTCAGTCTCATGCGCTGCAAGGTTGTGTAAAAAAAACACTGAACGGGTGACGCATACGCATGTATTTGTCACACTTTCTCTGATGCCTAATCAGTTGTTTTGTGAACACGCAGAACTGCACATGCTTGACCTTTAAGGTTCAGAACAAAGAGCTGGAGGTAAAAATGGAGTCGAAGGAGGAAGGAAAGGAGAGAAGGTGTCATGGTCAGAATAGTAACAGATCTTTTGTTTTTAGGCTCTGAACAGATAAAGGATGATGCTATTGAAATTATTTCTTATTTTCTTTTTATTGTGCAACTAATTTCAAAAAGTTGTGTATGGTTGTTTTTAAGACACAGCTTATTGCAAATTAATATACAGTATATACACTGATATAAATGAATCAATTTTGTCCTTTTGCTTTCAAAATCTGATAAAAAAAAAGCAAGGTATTTGGTTAAAGAGTTCTCGAACAAAGTAATTAAAAAGTGTTGTTAAATGTCACAGACTCAACTCACTAATTTTGGAATAGAAAGAAATGTCATTCAATAATGACTGAATCACTGGCTGAAGCTTTGATCAGCCTGGTCAGAGGCGTATTGATCCCTCTCAGCCACCACAGGCAGTCTGACAGATTCAGAGTTCTATCTGGTGACAGGGAAGGCAGGTGGGAATAAAATAAAGATGAAGGGAAGTGCTTTGGTAAATATAAGGCAGTGGGTGAGAGATGAGAGGCAGAAATAAGACCTCTTATCTTGTTTTTAAACACCATTTAGTGATGTGAGACTGAGTTGTACGTTCTGAGATATCGACTTGGTCTGATCAATGGAGATATGGATGTTTGTTAAGAGTCTTTTAAGAGTTCTCACCCACAAAGAACCAGGCCATTACCGTAGATCAAATAGACACACCTACACATGCAACTTATTAGCAGCACTGAAAGATAAACGTATTCATTAAAGACTATATTAAAAAAGTTTAGTTTCAAAAAGCTTTTGAAAGTACAAACTCAAACAAACGGGGTTATTTTGTAAAACGAGGAAAGATATTCTGATGTGAAATAATATTAATAAATAATTGTAATTCCAAATACAGTCTGCAGACGCGGACAGATTATAAGATAAAGGACCACTGGGTTCTTGATAATTTTTATCAAAGTTAATGTTTAAGGTTTGTTATCTAGAGATACAAGGTCAGTCACTTGGTTCAGACTGAAAAGTGTGTAGTGCTAATTGATGCTACATGTTAGCATGCTAATGAACTAAACAGAGATGGAGAATAAAAAACATCACAGCTGCTTAAAATCATCCTGTATTAAAGCACAGCCTCTAAAATTGCTTGATGTATGACATGTGTCTGAAGTAAGCAAAACTTGAACAATAGGTGAGAAAACTATTCAGTTTGAGGGATCCACCTTATACTATATATATTAGAAAGGTAGTGATGTTTGGTCATATATCTGATGAAGTTCATGTAATCGGAAATGCTGTAAATGAAAATACAAGTGCCTAAGGGCTTTATTTTTTTATAATTTATTTTCTATGACAGTTAATATGAGCAGAAATAAATAAAATATATGGTGTAAATCATAAGTACAAACCAAATAAAGACTAACAAGCCACAAACATCCCTGATGTTGTCACATGTCCTCTATTGATATTAAACTGAGCTGTCCTTTAAGGGTTTCAAAGGGAGCTGTGAAAACCAACAGAAATAGATCACATTGATACGTGTCATACGCCTTGTAAGAGACGAGCATTACTCATAGCATCCCTTATAATGAGTCTGCTTAATGACCCAGCATCGACCCACACACCTCAAATGTGCGATCAGTAAACGAGGTGATCTCATTTGTGTGTGTGTGTTTTATGTGTCTCACCCATAGGTTCATGAACGGAGTGGATTTATTATTTGAAAACACAAACACTGCCAACATTAACATAACATAACAACTACATATAAGGGATCATAGATTTAATAGAGAAAATAATGTAATATGTTCACCAACAGAGATCAATTAAATGCCCATTTAAATTCAAACTTAAACATAAAAAAAAGCGAAAGCCTTGTTTGTTGTCAATGTCCTTGTCTTCCAAACATACATTTCTACTTTTTTCTATTTTGCTGTGCCCTGATTCATTCGAACCTGCCTTCATCATTTACAATTCCCAGAATTTCAATTGAAGAATTCTGGTATTTGGTTTTACCTGCACTACTGTGGACAGTGACAGCAGCAAGTGCAGTGAAGCTGCTCTGTAGTGATGCAAATATATAAAAGATGCCTACATGTAAGATTCTTGAACACTCACAGCTGTGACCGTAACCTTGTTGATATGTCTATACTAGGGATGTTCGATATTGGCTTTTTTGACAGATATCAGATATACCGATATTGTCTAACTCTTAATTTCCTGTACAAATATAAACCGATACCAATATATGCGGGGTCCCCCCTCATTAAAAAAGAAAAAGTAAATCATTTTAGGTAACTAACATCAGATATCTCCTATCATGCATAATTTTATTTTAAACATTATTGCAAGGTGTGCCAATATCTCAAAAACTATACCTTGGATTTGTCATATGACATTTTGAGAGAGAGGAGAAGTAGTTGAAGAGTTTGATGTATAATATGTGCATGGTATGTAAAAGTTGTGTCATTAAAAGAGTAAAAACCGATACTGATATTTTCCAATATTACGTTTTAATGCCAATATCGGCCGATATTATCAGTAAGCCACTAATATCGGACATCCCTAATCTATATCACCTACAGAATAATCACTTAGAACATCATTCAACCCGATTTAACCATTTCAAACACGTGTATGCCCGAGTGTATTTGGATTAGAAATAAATGCACTACTGCATCAAGTGAGAACGGATGTGTTATCAAATCATGTGTAAGATGTTTTATGTGTGTGTACTATACATGTGCACTAAAGGATGGGTTGAATTAAGGTTTTATGTCCTCAGGTTGATTTCACAGGATGCCTTCGCTTTCTAGACAATATCTCACCTGCTGTAAGAGAGAGGAGAGCAACTGAAGCCTCTGCTGTTGCTCCAAGTCATTTTGGCCATCCTGACACACACACACACACACACACACACACACACACACACACACACACACACACACACACACACACCACAGAAACACACAGAAGAAAAAAAGGGAAACACAAAGAAAGAAGAGAAAACAAGGATGAGGGACGAAGAAAGAGACAGTGATCGTCACACAAACACATGGATAAGAAAAGAAAGCGAGAAGGTGAAGAGGATAAAAAAAAGGGAAGAACAAACAAATGCATAAAAAAACAGACAGACATCACAACCCTGGTAAGTTAACACAAAAGCAAAGCATGAGCTATGAATACAAATTAAGGGCTGTATTCACAAACAATCTTAACTTACCACTTGGAGTGCCCCTAAATGGAACAAAAAGTTCCTAGCTAAGAGTTTCCTCTTACGATCTTTTCACAAAACCGCTGAGAGCAACTTTTAGTGAGTAGTATCAGAGAGCTCCCTAAGCTAGAAAGGGGATGATATCATGGTTCAGAAATAAACTTACTTTGTCGACAGCAGAACAGTCCTTTGTAGTGAAATAAAACATTCTTTAATAAACACGAGCATGAAGCACACATTCAGTTAAATCAGATAAATTTACAGTCATTTCTTCTAATCTCCTTACCTGGTTGTCTGAAAGCACCCCCTCCTGGGAAGAAGGTGTAATAGCAGGTGAACTTGCACTGGATCCACTCCTTGTGACTCCTTTCTGCCCCTCTTCCTTTTCCACTTCTCTTTTATGTTGTCTCTTACTTTGTCTGCTCGACTTTCTTTTGTCTCCTCTGTTTTTTTCCACATTGTCTACTTTCTCTTCCAAACTTTCCACTCCTTTCTCTAACCGCTTCTCTCTAACTCTCCCTTCTTCTCTCACCGAGGGGCTCTTTATTAGCCTCTCACTTCTTTTCACCTCTTTTCCATTCACTTCCACTGTTTCACTCTCCTGCTGGCTTTCTTTTTCTGTGTCTTTTGGTCTCGACTTCTCTCTCTGTCGGTCAGTTTCTTTGTCTGCAGGCCACTTCATACACTCCTCATCTGATGAGCTGCTGTCTTTGCTGTTGGAACAGTTGACCAACTGGCTGAGTCTGGGATGTAGTTGATCTTCTAAAGGGTCTCCAGGCCCTGAGCTGCTGGGCAAATGGGGGGTTTCCAAAGAAAGAGAAAAGGGCTGAGAGGGCTGTTGTGCCGCTGCATTTGGGGCTAGTGTGTCTATGTTATCTGGTTCCAGTGTCATGGCATCTAACTTGAAGGCATCTTGTATGGATGTTGTCATTGGCAATGTGTCAGGTACCGGCTGTTCCTCAGACAAACCCCTCTTCCTAAAGACGTTGAGCGGGATACCGCTGTTCTCCTTGAATGGCAAGAGAGGCACAGTGATGCATATAAGGTAAGCTAAATAACCACAGAATATTCATGAAGCACAAATATAAAAGGAAACAGAAGCCTGAAACTAGACTACAGACTTGCTGAAGATTTTAGAGAAGCTGAAGTGTCTTATCAAATAAAGAAATATCCTCTGCTGGCTCCCAAAGGTGAAATGATATTTTACAACAACTCAAATTTTTGGGGGATTTTGCACAGCAGGATTTTGATGCCGGCTATCATTTTATAATAATGATAATGACGACTATTGTACTATGATTGTTAATGTCTGAGAGTGGTTTCCGGTTCCTGTATCGACACGACACGGATTGTTTGCT
>JAUYWH010000012.1:22017205-22029226 GCA_034779795.1 Ctenopoma multispine | reverse complement strand
TGCCCTGAGATGACCTGTGTTGTGAATTGGCGCTATATAAATAAAGTTGAATTGAATTGAATTGAATTGAATTGAATAATTTAATATTAATAATATTTGTGATAATGTACCTGTACTAAGGGGTAAATGGTCTGTGGACGGCCCTGGTCTTCAGGCCTGCTCTGCTCGGTTGCTGACTCTCTCTTGCTTCTCCTGCGTCGCCGTGATCTTCTCACAGGGTCATTCTGTCTCTCCTCGGCCTCACTGCTGTCTCCCATCACCTAGTAACAGCGATGGTAAATAAAAGCACATTTACTCAATTACTGTACTGGAGCACAGAGTTTACTCCCAACTATTGTTTATTTTTTCCTTACCTATTAACCATCTTACGACTGCTAAGAGTAAAACGAATCAAACTAATGATAACAAATCACCTTAGGGTTAAAGTTTACATCCAATGCCTCAGAGTGAAGTGGATATGGAGAGAAGTTTTGGTAAAGGTGTTGGTGAAATAGAGGCTGGTGATGAGGGTGCAGGTGTGTGTCTGGTGGTCCTTTCTTTCTCAATAGGTTGTGAGGGGGTTTACGAGGACAGGCAGACAGCACAGATGAGGCCTCAGAGTCTGAGTTGAGAGTCTCTGTGTTGGTGTACTGTCCAGAGGATGGCGAAGTTACGGGAAGATGCTGGGTGTACGTCCACTCCGGGTCGTGCTGCGAGTCTGTGTAGTAAGTCTCATCTGACAGTTTGCGGCGGAACTGCCGCAATGCTGCACCCCAGCCACCTTCATCGTCCTCCTCAGAGTCAGATCCCATCTCGTCGTATGCTGAGACAACTCCTGACTCCTTTTCCAACACGCTGAACACCAGGCTTTTCCTCTTGGTTAGTAGGCTGGGCCGAGACAGCTGAGAGCTGTGGAGGGCGATCCAGTTACCGTCTGGGCTCTGGAGAACGGAGGATGCACCTGGATGAAAGACAACCAAAAAGGATCTGTATCTGTATTTTGTTGACCCTCACCAATGTTAATGTGAACAAATCACACAGCTGATTCAATGGTAAACATTTTGCAGGAGTAATTATTATGTAACATACTTTTAAGTAGTACTCATACATATGTTACAGTATCAATACAAAAACACTGTTAAAAAGCTGCTATGGTCACCTTGTATTTAGTAGTAAGTATTTTATGTATTTTCTCTGTCCTTGTTTGTAAGTATTCCCATTTTGCCTTATTTTATTCTTATTGTTGATGACAAGGAAAATATTAGAAGAAAATTCTTTATTTTATCCAAAATGTTAAGAAGAGACTGCTCAGCCTCTGCATATGAATGAGACATTTACTGGAGTTGTCCAGACGATCCACACTCTTCCAGCTTGGTAGTGACGCAGCCTTAGCCTCCCTCTTCAGAGAAGCGTACTCCTGCAAGCCACTGCTCACTCCAGCACCTTCCTCCTCTGGACCCTTCTCTGGGGAGTCGTCACTAGTGAGGGAGAACGCTGACTGTGACCGCTGCAAGAACAAACACACACACACACGCAGATAGCAACACATAAAGTTGAGCAAATGAATGTATGTCTGACAATAGTGTAACACTTTAGAGAAGACGATATCTGATCACTTATGGGGCTGTATAGATATATCCATTATATAACAGAAAGGGAAACTGTGACTCTGACTGTAATGTACATGTCTGGTCAGCAGGTGGAGCTAGAAGACAACTAAATAACTGGTCAGACAGACTGCTCCATAAGTATTTGTGTGCATGTTGAGATAGTTTATGTTTAAATGGCACAGAAAGTCTGGAGGCTTTTGTCTTGTCCGCCCAATCAGATGGGTCTATTTTAGGCTTAGGACAAAGAATTGGTTGCGCGAACGTAGAGCAGTTGGTAGGGCAGTTGGCAATAGTCCCAGGGTAGGTGGTTCGCTTCCCCTCCAAAACCTGGCCACATGTCAAACCCAAACCTTTGGCACCTCAAAGGGGCAGCCTGTCCACAGGAATTTCCCCAACGGGATTAGTAACAACATACCAATTAATATTTTTAAGGTGTTTCCTATTATACAGTCAGTGTTTTAAATCTAAAACTTATGTTACTAGGATGTTGATTTAAAAGCTGCTTAACTAAGAATGAGAGGGACAAAGGATTTGATTAACATCATATGTACATATGTGTTAAACTATAGACTGAAATATCTAAATGGGCAAAAAGCAGCAGTTATTTTACAACTGTAAAAAAAAAAAAAATTAAAATTAAAAAAATAAAGCAGTACAGATTTGAGTGTGTATGCTTTGTGTCTAATTGAGTGTGTTTACAGAGAGCTGATAAACAGGACCTGTCCCATGGTGGGCTGAGCAGTTGAGGAGGATCCCTTCGTATTTCACAGGACTTTGATCTTGGCTGAGTGAAACAGTAGGAAACACAGCGGAGATGCCCGGGAAGTGTAGGTTTGTAGTTTCGTTCAAACACGGGACTATGACAAATCTCCATGAGTCCCTGCTGACTAATAGCGTGAATCACTACCAGGTGTGTGTCTCTGTACGTGTGTGTGTGCACTGCTGATTCATGTATATGTGTGTCTGGGAGTACTATACACTACATCTCTATGGATCTATGAAATATTTGTGTTGCTAACAAATTATTTGTGTTTCCATAAGAACTGGCATGTTTAGCAAACACTGTAATGCAGTCATTTTTGGCTTTTTTCTTTATGGTTTCCTTTTCTGTTATTAGTAATAGTATGTCAATTCATAGTAAGTTAAAAAAGCTACACTGCTTTGTGTAATTAACTTTTGCCTAAATAGAGAGAAAATTGTGCCATATAAGTTAACTGTAATTGAATTATTTCTCCTCTATCTCTGCAAAATTCCAAACAATATTCTAAATAATTTTTTAAATTTTTAATCTCCTCTAATTTGTGCTGATTATTTCTGGATGTATTATAATTATGTATATACATTTATTTAAACTGAATAAGACTTTGATCACTAGCTTTTATTACAACAACTACACCAACCTCAGGACCGGGTATAGACACATATGTGACTGGTGTTACTGAGTTAAAGTTACAACATTCCTGTGTTTTCAAAACCTGGCAAAAGACACCGAGACACTGGCCACGGTCCACCCAGAGGAGCACATACAAAAATAAAGACAGAGGAACATTGTACTATATGCTCTGTAAAATTATGTGAGGAATGTCCAGCTTGTACACTGGAAAAACCAAACCACTGTTCTGTAAACACATGGTGCACAATAAAAGTTCAAATCTTTTGGTCAAGACTCAGCACTTTACACCCACGGACAGGCCACATGTATTCTGGCTTCAGTGAAAATGGTAGGCATTGAACAGCTTGACAACAAGGAGAAACGGTCTCACCAAGAGGGTGTAGGAGGACTTGAGGGGGTCCTGTGGTCTTTGTGAAGAAGAGTGAGGTTGAGACGGAGAGGGCAAGTCACTAGGCTGGATCAGAGACTGAGGCTGAGGCCAGACAAAGTCATACTCTGTCTGCATCTCTGAACGCTTCCTCCTCTGGATTATCTGAGAAAGAGGAAAATGAAAGAGAAGCTATGAGGTATATCATCATATAACAAGCTTTATTAAAATAATACATTTGTATGGAAACTGACATTATCGCCCTGTCGCAGCATTTTACATTTAGCCATGAAATAGTTCTTAGAATTTTCGTGTAGTAATTTTCATGTGTCAACAACCTTAAAGAAGATTAATACAAATACAAAGACCTGATGGCCAACAAATGGGAATTAAAGCAAACAGTTTCAAACTTTGTGTCCAAATACCATGTGTCTGTCTGTCTGTCTGCAAATTAGAAGAAATGTAAACATGCAGTGCTTTCTTACTCAACGTACTTTTTGTACAATGGTTGTGGCAAGTTCCTCTATGAGTTCTTCTTTGTGGTCCTGCAGATACCGAGCCTCATTCTGCTTCTCCTGCACACAGACATATGTATAACTGTCAACTGTGGCTGTGAATTACAAGACAGATTACACACACACACACACACACACACACACACACACACGACTTCATCCCACTGATACTGACATTAAGAGGGAGGTGAGAGGAGAGGAGAAATAAAAGGCTCTGACATAGAAAGTGGAGATAGGAAAGAGGGGAATGAAGAGCACAGGGGACATATGAATAAGAAGAGAAGTGATGGATAGAGCAGGGAGGAAGAAGAAGTAGAACAGAGGGACGTCTCACCAAACTGTCACTGAACTCCTCTGCTTTAGTGATGGCCTCCTCTATAGCCTCCTCGGCAACACGCAGGGCGACTGTGAGCGTCTCTGCCATACTGTGTCCTGATATCACATACATAGACATGGAACATGTACATATACATCTGTGAGACGTGTACAGACCTCCCTTCATTCCATAACTCCCACACAGTAACGTCCTCTACACCTGAACTACAGAACAAAGTCTGATTCCTGCACAATGTCAGTTTACTGGAGCTGGGGGAAAAGCTCTGGGGACAATGTCTCAGCAAAAACTGGATGAATTGTTGTGGGATTTCTAAACATAACTTCAGTGATTCTTAATAACTTTTTTAAAGCACTACTAAGAATGTGACATTTGTCATTTTGAGTGAAATGGCACATCAACTGTCAGTTATGGATTTCCATGACATTTGTTACAGATATGCATGCTTCCTTCAGGATGAGCTGTGAGCACACCGTTTCAACCAGCTCACCAGTGCAGTGGAGCAATTGCAGCAGTGACTGTGGAAAAAAGCTTGTGGAGGCAATTAATGTTACTTGAAGTAGCAAATAAAATAAAAATAATAAAAAAATGTTACTACAGTAGATGAAACAAAATCATGGGAAATGTAATGAACGTTATCTCAAGCTTGGTTTACCTGGACTGGCTCAATGACTCATCACAGTCTAGTGCTAACTAATGATAGCATGCCATGACCAAAGGCATTTCAAGGAGAAAGGAGAGTGATGGTGGGAATATAAGCACAGACTGGGTTAGGGAAGAAAGGTTCATAGCATTTTGGAAATGTAACAGTTTAATGCTTGATGAAATTCATGACAAAAACATTACATATTGATACACTTGATGTCACCATTACACTGGACTAATGGCTAATTTCCACATGATTCTTATTTGTCTATTCGCGTGTTTAATGGGTTTGCATTAGATAACATGTAACTTGACCCCCTACTTCAACCAAAATCAGTTTTTTCATAACTTAAACCCATTAGCCACCCCACAAGGACCCCGCTGCTGGTGTGGTCCATTTAAACTCAGTAGTCTTGATCCAACAAACACACAGCAAATGTTTGTTTGTGTCATTATCTAAATGGTAGATTTTGATCAGTGCGTAAACAACTCATAATTACAGACAAACAAGTGAAATTAGATTTATCGTTACATGAGGCCATTCAGTTGTTTGAGTATTTACTTGCATATAAATGTGTATGCATAAATGGTGCGACTCAAAGGGCTGTCAGCGGTGTGTAGGAGGCTATAATTTAATGTGTGCGTTTCTGTGTGCACTTGTGCGAGAAGGCACGTCAGGGGTTTTACAGTATCTGTATCTAGCAGATTTATGTTTGTGTGCATGTGTGTACATGTTAATTTGTTTGCAGTTTAATGTCCAAAAGAGGAGTGTATGTCTGCACAATTAATTTTAGTGTTGTGTAGTACTGATTCCCCCCCCCCCCCCACACGTGCCCTTTAGAGAGTGGTTTCTATTTGTTAAAGCAACTATTAAGAAAATGGAAAAAATGGACAAATGGGGAAAAAAATCAATATGGCTAACACTCCATGCGAGAAAGTACCATCAAGTAGAAAAGATAATGTCATTTATAATTGTGGCTGAAATTACCCATCTGCACAGCCTTAAATTGCTGCCCGTTCATCACCACATCTCTCACCTTCACTCTGTTTGTAGAAGACGGAGTCACTGCCACAGATGCTGCCATCATTGTCGTTGCTTCCCTCGTGAACACTGCTTTCTGTAAAAGAGAAAGACAAAATAGTAAGTAGATAAAAACCTTCAAACTGATGGCTGTCACAGAAATGCTAATATTCCGCATATCATATCATATTATAATGCAGATATATACTTTTCTTTGCACTATTTCCACATTTAAAGTAGGTTATGCTGAACACAATGCCACAAAATCCCTTTTTGTATTCTTGTCAACTGCATTCCCAACTGCATTTTGTCATCTTGACACTTGTTTTGCTTTGTTACTTTGACTTGGTGCCTTTCCCTACTGAGCATAAAAAGAAAACAAAAAATAAACAAAATGACAGTTCATGAATTCATCTGATAATCCCATTTGACTTTCAAACAAATCACACTGGCACTTAAAACAAGCATTTACTCAGTACAGATGAGCATCACCGTGTAGTTTGTTTTTGTTTGTGTGAGTGTTGTTTTTATAATTAAGGCGAAGTCTCATGTGAGTTAGTGTCATATTTGTCCAAGTAACTTTAATTTTAAACGTAACTCCCAAAACTAAAGTTACAGCAGCACAACATTCATGTGCTTTAAGTGGAAATTTTGGTATATAATTCTAAGACAGGTCTACATTAAGAGCAGGGGTGGGGAGAGTAACCAGGGAAAGCCCGGAAAGGGTACAGTGGTTACAACATCTCGGCCTTGAAAAAAACTTATTCCCTCGGTGGCCCATTAACTCCTGGCAGATATCTCTCCTGTGGCTCCAATTGATTGTGGCCTTTTCATCATTCCAGCTGTAAAAACGAACAGAGTTTACTTGGACATGCAGCTTGTTAAGGAGACAAGCTGTGAAACAACACAGAAGAGGGATCTGCCAGACCACCAAGGTAGAATATAAAAAGAAAAGAGGGAAAAAGGGAAGTAGGTCCACTGACTGATCACGCTCCAGGTACATCCCCATGGATCCAGACTAAACACAAGAGGACAGTTCCATTTCCATTTACTAAATGGATCCAAACCAAGACCAACCTTAGAACTTGCTCCAAGGCTTCAGCCCTTACTGCTGACAAAACACAAGCCCAACCAACGTTCATGAATCTCACCCTTGGCTGTGTCCTTGCCACTCTGCCACTAATCTAGACAAAAGTGTCCTGCTGCTGCTCCTGCTGGAGCAGGCGAGTCTGACAGGTGACTCTGATTGAATGCACACAGACAGCCCCTGCTGGTTCTGGCTTCAAGCAGTCAGAGCAACTCAGTGATCTGTGCCATAGCTAAGTGCACCACCAAGAAAATGCCCAACCGTTGTAACGAAATCACTCTTTAATACCATACTGGTTTTACTGGACTTCTTCCACATACATACATACATTACATACAGTATATTTTGCAGCAATAACTTCTTTCAGAAACAGTACAAACCATGAAAGCAAATGCATTTTCTTGCTTCTTCCACTGCCGTCAGCAGTAACACAGTCAGCTGTCAGATATGTTATACTATTTCAGTTTTACAGCAAGATGAATGGCTCTTTTAGCAACATTTTAGTGCAGAGCTTGTAAGCCAACAACCACAAGCTCTTACATTACTTCACTTTGACATGCAGTGACATGCTGCAACTCAGACAATATTTGATGTTCTTCTACATATAACTAGAAGCAACAGCTGCAATAACAGCAACCTAGCATCCATCAGAAGTTGGGTGAGGTGTATATATCCACTTTGAGGAATGTGTATTGAATTTCATGCTTCCCTGCATATCTCCATTTACAGCCCCAGTCCTCCCAGTTAGGGCATGATGTAACAAGACCCTAAACCATTATACGCTGTCTCACTCTGACTGAAGCGACGTTCAACAGAGCTGTTCTGTTCTCGCTCGGTTAGAGCTGAATTATAGTTCCCGTCCATGTGGAAGTGGACAATAGGTGAGGAAATTACCTGTAGCAGCTCAGGACAATGTAGACACAATGGGACTGGTGTTAGAGAAAGTGAGCTGCCTCCCAAGAATCACACACTAACAGTTGCACGTGCAGGTTATTTAACGCACACACGCACACACGCACACACACACACACACACACACACACACACACACACACAGAGGGAAGCTGAGATACACAGATTCAGACTAACGACCCTCATGACAATTTATCCCATACCTCTGGCCACCTGTAAGCCGGCATAGTTTACATTATTCTACTATTCATTGGCTTTCATTCTCCTAGCTATGATTTATTCTTAACCCACTCCTGAGGAAAATATCAGTCGCAGCTAGTCGCTATTCTCTTTTTCTGTCTATTTGGTAGGGTACAGTCTAGTGTGTCTAATGAGCTTGTTTGTTAAAAACAGCAGAGGTGAGGCTTATCTTTCAGGCTGTACAACCAAAACGATGAGCTGAAGGATGCTGAAACTGCAGAGTCAGGTGAAAAAGTTCTTTAGGTTTCTCACTATGAGCGAGGCTCTTTAGATTACACATTGCGTTAATGTAAAAATGTTGACTATATCAGTTTTAGGTGAAGGAAATCAATATTTCTGCAGCATTTGAAACACCACTCATGATTAAGTGTGGTTAAATTATACACTTCGTTAGGCTTTACAGCACTTTCAGGACGACTGCGATTGCCAAATGGGGACACCACATCACTGTTTTGTTTGTTGTTGTTCTTTCCATCCATGCCTGCTGTTCATCCATGAGTCATCTAACAAGGCAGCAACGATACAATGACTAGTGAGACACAACAGAGTGACACATTTGTCATTAGCTGGTCTTGAATGGCACTGCTGTGTGTGTGTGTATGTCTCAGTCCAGCACATCCTCACATCCAACTTTTGTATTTTCCCTCACCATGACCATTGTCTCACCCTTGCTTCTCATCACTTGCCATTCCGCCACTTAGGGGAGTGGAGGAGGAAATTGCTCAATATCGCCATGGCAACTGTACAGAAGACAGCGGTGGCCTGCATCTGTGAGGATGTCTGAGTGAGTATGTGTGTTGTTTTGTGTATGTGAGTGAAAGAGCTACATTACTTTTCTGTTAAGAAAAACCAGGCACACGTTTGTATTGGGATTTCTATTCTTTGTTATCGTCACAACCAAACCACTTTGGTTTGCAACTGCTTGTGTCAGTGACTGACGTGCAATTAAAAAAGTCCATTTTGCTACTCAAAGTTAGCACCAAGTAAAGCAACATTTACGTAACACTGGTATTAAATATCCTGCTGTGTCCTTGGAGATGTATTTTTTCATTTCGTGCTATGTGACAGTAAATGAATAAACTATGTCTGAAATCAGTCATTCCCTTTCTTTATAAGAGACACTCACTATAAGGACTAATAAAACCAATTTCAGACACTACTGAATGATATTTATTTTTATTTTCTATTGATGGATGTAGATTATCAGGTCGCACACAATATTTCTAGAAATTAGTGTACAAGTAAAGGACCTTTTCACTCCACTGTGAGGACACAACTGAGATTGCCAATATAAAATGTATAAATACACAACCAGTCAAAAGTAATAACATAGAAATCAACATGTTTTTAAAGGATGTCAAATTGATCAGAAATACAAACATTGTTAACATATGTAAATGTACAGTAGCTGGAAACAACTGTTTTTAATAATATATTATATTAACATTAATAAATGTACTATTTGTACTGTCTTTTAGCATTTTATGTTTGCTAGTGCAAATGGATTAATTTAAAAGGAGAAGTGATCATTAGAAACCCTCTTGCAGTGATAACACAGCTGAGGACATAATTTTTTCAGTAAAACTTTTCATGTGTTGGTCCAAATGTTTGACTGGTAGTGTATATTACAATATATTTGATTATTAGCAGTGATTTTAGGCATAGATTACAGATGTATCACTTAAAAAAAAACAAAAATACGTCAGCAGCATAGTTCTAGAAATGAATGAATGTGTTTGTCTTTGGGGATAATTCAGAGAATCCAGTTCTCCTGAATTTCATGTTCAGTGTGGGAGGAAAACTGGTGCATGATGGAGTATGATGACAACATGCATCAAGAACCCAGCTGGTTGACCGAAGTCTGTCTGTGCTAACTACTGGGCTGCTATACTACTGTTCATAATGTGGAATATAATAATATGGAACTTAGCTATTCAGGTGTAACTGGATGTAGATTATTCCCAGGCTGAGAAACTTTTCTTCTCTGGGAGTTTTTCTAGAGCAACTCCAAGCTCTGGCACTATTTCCAAGCCCTGGAAAACAGTCCTCCTCTCCTTCAGCAATTGGAGCTGTGCAGTTTCCCTCTGGAGAGTTGGACAAACCTTTTCCTCAATCTTAAGCTTTGTTGAGCTCAGTTCCTTTGTTTGTTGTTTTCACCTGATGGAGCTGCCATCCGGCTCGCCCCTCGGCCCCTTGATCAGCTCGTGGTTGTCTCTCCACCTTTCAGTGACTGTTGCTGCAAATAATGACTTGGGTCCAGTCTCCAGGTCTCAAGGACTTGAAGCCTTTCTCAGCCTGTATTCAAACAAGTCCACATACATATCAGATAGTTGTGTGATAGTGTTCTCGTCTGTTTTATAGAGAATATTACATGAGCTGACCTGTGGGTACTTGAGGCAGGAAAGTATCCCAGAAGAGATTGTACAAACCTGTTCTAATTTTATCTGATGATTGCTATTATGTCACTTTATTATTTTTTTTATTTTATATCAGATGTGGGTATTAAGTTGACTGAAAAAGCATTAAAAAAAAGAATATGTAGAGAGATGGGTGGAAAAACAAAGAGAGAGTGTATTAATAAATCAGCTTAAGCTACCCTTGGATCTAACATTCCTGAACTGCCAGCAGCAGCAGCAGGAGGAAGGAGAGCCCAGACGGTTTTCTTTCAATTACAATACAGCATCTGGCTGCACACACAGTCTCATAAATGTCCTCAGAACAACGGCTGAACCGACAGGATGCCTGTTTATATCAGAACACGCTGGGTAGTACTGAAAAGTAAACCCGTGCTCAGTTCATTTGTCTCTTTAATTTAGAAAATAACCGTCAAATCGTTGAGCAGGTGATGCCAATGTAATTTATATCAGTCAAAAATAAACTACAAGTTAAATAAAATGGGGTATTAAAGAACAAAACAAGTATAAATCATTTGATCCATATTACTGACCATCCAGATCAGTAAGCATTCACAAATGTCTGCTTATGTGTGTACAGACATGTGTTGCTCCCAGGTGGAGCGTGACCTTTAAAGTTCAAACGATGGAGGTGGAATGACAAAAGCTTAATAGCACAACAGCTTTTAGTATTTAATTTTTACATTTTGATAATGCAACTAATATTATCCGTATTTGACTGTCAAATGTTTTAAATGCATACATTTGGGAGAGAACCATCCTGCAGGAAACAACCATAAATGCAGGCTGGAGCTGTAGAAAATGCAGCCAACAGTGGAAGAAAAATATCAGTACCACACAAAATCAGATTAGCCAAAAGCTTAAAAACTGAAAGATCAGTTTTGGATTTGTTGAAATAGCACTATTCTGTCTGTCTGTTTCCACCAGTACAAAAGAGCATGTTATATTACAATTAAAAGTAGCACTGACTGCTGAAGGTCAGATTTCTTTCAGTAAATCCTCTAAATTCTACTTATTAAAAAACCTGCATACAGTCAGTCCCATTCTTAACACCAGTGTGGTGCGAGACCAACAGTAGTAGCTCCGCATTTACTTTTGTTTAATTTTCTGCCCTCCAATCACCCAGACAGACGACAGACAACAGATATGATCCTTAAACTGATAACATGCCCATGGGCACATGAAATGCTTGGGTTTAAGTTCAACTTTCAGTGCACTACAGAAACTGTCATGGTCACACCCGAACTTCCTGTTTTACTCTGGAATCCCTGGTCACTTCCTGTATGTTCACTCCCTTGTTTCTGCCTGCTTCAACCTAATCAGTCCTGATTGCTTTCACCTGTGCCCCTCACTCCCTATTTAAGCAGCTCACCACACTCACCATTTGCCAGCTTGTCTGTATATCCACACTGGTTACAACCCTCCAGTGCTCCTGCTCCTGCTCCTGCTCCTGCTCCTGCTCCTGCTCCTGCTCCTGCTCCTGCTCCTGCTCCTGCTCCTGCTC
>JAUYWH010000012.1:21961642-22014380 GCA_034779795.1 Ctenopoma multispine | reverse complement strand
CTGTAAAGTGCCCTGAGATGACTTATGTTGTGAATTGGCGCTATATAAATAAAGTTGAATTGAATTGAATTGAATTAAAGAAAGTCGTTTCTTTAAATAAACAAAAAAATCATCCCAAAATAATTGTTTACATGAGCTTAACCCTGGAGATGTGTGTGGACTATCTTTGTTTGTACATGCCGGTGCAAAAGTAATTAATTGAATCAGTCAGTGAGAGAAGAAAATGTGTGAAACTAAGTGAGTGATCATTTAACAAACCAAACTGAGTAGTCAAGAGGGCTTGTTTGCTTTTGATATTCAACTAAAATCTTATATCTCAACAAAGTATTTTTATCTTTAAATTGAGAAAGAGTAATAGATGTCTCTAACCAACAACAAAAAGACTTTAATCACATCTTGACATAACATTGCACGCAGACAGAGGGCTACTCTGCAATCAAAGACGATGCAGAGGAGAATGATTCAAGGACAGCAACAGTAAAATAACGGCATACGTTTACGTACACGTAGGCCATTCAAAGCAGATTCAAAAAAATGCGAGTGAGTTACCTGGGAGATCAGAGAGCGCTCCTCTCTCTATGATGTGCTTTCTGTACAGAGTCTTCAAAACCTTGGCGCTCCCAAACCTCTTGAAGCGGCTCTTCACGTTGTTATAATACCATTCAAGGGACTGCGTTCTAAAAATCCTGCAGGCAATAAAAACGAAAGAAAGAAAGAATGACATTAAGTCAAAAAGAACAGATGGCAAATAAACTGGCAGGAATCTGATTTAATTATAATTACACCAGGATTATAACTGAGTTGTAGCCAAGCCTTGCTTAAGTTGAGTGTTTTATTATTGTAGTGTAGATTACCAGACCCTACAGACATGTTCAATTACTTTTAAAAGGACTTTTTAAAGGTCATACAGACGTTTTAATATAGGTTAGTGTTTGCCGTCATATTTAAAGCCCTGCTCTTTGATTTGAAGCAAATAATGGGCTTTTTAGGGAGAGTCAGTTGTGTTTCTCTCTCTCTCTGTGGAGGCTGTACTCAAGATATGAAAAGCATTTATGTATGGAGCTATTATGCAGAATCCAAGCTGTGCATTGTGCGTATGACTGCAGTGAATGCTTGGCTTTTCAGATGTGACGTTACATCATTTTCCAGGCTTTTCCTGGCTCTTTTTTTTATTTTTATCTCTCTTTGAGCCTGAGGAAAAAGGCACAGAAATTAATCTGGAAGAGCAATGCGGGATTGAGGAGGCATCATTCAAGATGTAAGTTTCAGCTATAGTTTAAAATGAGAAACCTTTGTGCTAAAAGACATATTAAAGAAAAACACGAGTGTATTAATGATACAGTGAATATTTTTATTTGAGCTTAATCTTAATTGAATTTCTAATTAACTGATTGCTTGTGTAGCATGAATTGCTGAACCCATATATTTGCAGCTTAGGTTACAAAAGATAAACACATTTTAATCCAGTCCAAAGTTTTGCTCCAAACTTTTTAAAATGCAAAGTAGCTATCTCTATGCAGCCTCATGGACACCACCTCAACATGGTGAGAAATCCAAAGCTGTTCCCAGCTGTGATTGGAGAATTGCTGAATGGGAGTCATGGCCAATTTAAGAGCCTATTTATAGTATCTGTAGATGAATGAAGCATGACATTGCTTCCCCAGAGTGATCTGATCTAAAGAAGAAGGCAAGTGGAGTGGATAAGCAGAGGCTTTCAAGCAAGAGCTGCTTTACTGTGTGAGCCTTTGCAAATACACATTTCATAATGAGGCTGGGAGTTTCCTCGATGCTCGACTGCTGCATGAATAAGTAAGAGGGGTTCCTGTGGATGGTCTCCTGACACTGGGTCTGCCCTTCCTCCATTATCTCTTCATTTGCCTTAGCTCAGTTATGCATGGAGGCTTAGGGACCAGCACCTCCCTTCGTATTTTCCTTTCACTTGAGTCCCTTTGCCCTCTATACAGAACATCAGAAGATTGATTTGCACACCAAAAATGAAATCTAAATAAAATATATAGAGGAATATGTAGAAGAAGTGCAACAAAATGTATCTAGCTTTACTGAGCTTCCACCTCCCCTGGCAAAGGAAACTATTACCATAATTGACTTTCTGAGCCTTCTAATGAATTAGTTCAGCTTCTGCTGAAGCTGTGTAGAGATGAAAGAGAAGAGCAAAAGGAGAATAGTGGGAAAGTGGGCTTGGGTGACAATAACAGAACGTCAAATCGTACCTATTCTGTCATAGACACAAGTAGATTCTCTATTCTTGTTAATAGAAGAAAATCAGACAGTTCTCACCTTTTTGATAAAAGTGCCTGGTGTTAGCTAAAACCCTCGAGTTGTGCATCGCTGCATTGCCAAATGACCTGCCTATAGGCAATATAAATGACTACAAAAAGCACAGGGATCAGACAAAAATGGTGTTTGACTAGGACTTTATGAAGCCCTGAAGGAAAACTCTTCTCCAAAGAGTAGTCACGTTATGACAAGGTCCTGAAAAGCAACTGGTTGAGATTCAGTGTCCTGCTCAATGACATTTAAGCAGACTGCAAGCTGTAGTGCAGAATCACACTTGACCTATTTAACATTATTCTGCCTTGCTGTGCCTGATCCGGTAAACAAATATGTAAACTGCAGCCCAAATACTTTCTCAGCTGAAGATAGGCACAGATGTAGTGCACAACAGTGAATGGATATTAATACTGATTAATCTGTTATAAGGACTAGGAAAAAATCTCCACACAAGAATTAATGGCCTTTCATACACATATCTTGCCGCTTCTGTGGTGATGTATTTGTACATGCCAGAGCAGATTTGTGCAAAATAGAGAATGGGATATTTTATAATTTTCTATACACACACTCTACATTTCATTGTTTTGGGAATAAAAAAATAAACTATATAAAGAAAATATATTTACTTGTAGCATTGTTTACTAGCATTACACAGCAGCACTGTCACTGTCTAGCATAGGTTTTTATGTTTTAGGCTATGTAGGTTGTCATATACTATTATTATTAATACTGTATATGAATGTTTTAAGTATATTTATTGAAGTTATTCTTTCTGTGCTGTGTCATTTCCATTTCTACACTTAACACTACACTCTACTACCCTAACCCTGCACTAAAGAAAACACTTCTTGTTTTAAAATTAAGTGATGGCACAACAGGACAAAGGATAAAGCACAAGGCTGTGGCCCAAAAGCTAAAAAGCCCATGTGATTTTCAGCTAACCTGGACACAGCCTTTCCTAAGCTGTTGGTATGATTCAGAAGAGCTTCTGGTTTGCAGGAGGCAGGACTCTCACACAGTAGTTCTGCGCATAACCTTTCCAGAGAAAGCTGGAATATTGATTGTCTGCCTGTGTGTTTGTGATTAACATTCACGTAGACAGAAAACATGAATATAAAAAGAGCTCCATGTGCATAATAAGGCCATCAGATATGTACCTGTGGCCATTTTTTGCATTATTTTCTATTAGATGTGTGTTTGTGTTCCTGCTAAAGTGTGTTCAGTATACTATAAATATACATATAATAAAGAAAAAGCCAAACTCGAGATGTTACAGGTACAAATAAAACAACCAGGCTGCTACTAAAATGAGCAGGATCTACACTTCCTTATAAACAACCCAGTGGTTGGCAGGCTCTCCCATGCAGAGCAGAGTGTCATTAACTCAACACACCTCTGTGACTAGAGACACATTTGTATGCAGTATGAGATTCACAGTAGTTTCAATTTCTACATTTTTTTATTGTAGTTCTGGTATAGTGCTGCATTTAACCTGGACAGCTACTGCAGGTTCACTTTAAGGTATTCTGCTACATTCACTTCACTTACCTGCACCTTTAAAAAGTCTAAATTTAGGAGCAGCACAGCTCCAGGCAGCGGTCAGGCAATTTAGTCTGCCATTTCTTTCTCCAACCAGCTCTTTCTCCCAAGACCTGAGCCTGTCATCTTTGCGCGCTCTCTCTCTCTCTCTGTTGTCTCTACTGTTTCTCTTGCTTCCTCTTTATCACCCTGCTCTCCGTTCAGGCCTTCACTATCCAGGGTGTTACAGATGAATGTGTTTGCAGCAGGGACAGCCAATGGCACAGTATGGTAGACTGGAAATGAATTATAAGGGACCAAATGCTCTCAGACATAGTATGGATAGAGGGAACAAAGCGAATTACAAACTGCTCACAAGGTATCTGGTTTCACTACCAATATTGATTCTATATTAAATACTATATATTTTAAAAGACAATCACAACTCCTAAATAGTTCACTTTAACCCATTAGTGACATCTGATATTCTCTGAGTTTGAATGAGGCTAGAGAATTTAGTGACTCAGGTTGGATTTCAGATTTGTTACATAAAACCTTCACAGTGGGAGTCTTAAGGACATTTTTTCAATACATTCTCCTTTTTAGGTGATCAACCTACATGTAATATGAAATTTGATATATCTGTATATCTGTGCATCATGACACAGCAAGTAAGAGTATTAAGACAGTTCCTTTGTCATTATATTGTAATACAATAGTCTATTTCCAATAAATTTAGAGGTACTTTTGAGAAACAACAACTTAGCTAATTTAATGAAGCTTTTTTTTTTTATAAACATACATCCCTTAAAGCTTGGTATCAGTTCATAATGACTCGTCAACTACTATATTCATAATGCTGTATTTTGTGGCCCTTATTATTTGGGCTGTTTGAGAAGTAGGTTGATAATCAAATCTTTGGTTATCAAGTCAATCGGTTCTTATATCACAGAGCATGTCCACTGACAGACAATTTGGAGCTTTAGCTACCAAAAACAACCTGGAGCCAAATTCTGTGATTCACCACATTCACTGTCGGGCATGCCTCAAACTGATATCAAATATAGACTGCAACCAAGATTTTATTAGAACAGTGTGACATGCATGGATCTTTCACCAATGATTGCTTTGCACAGTTTAAAAGTGCCTTTAATGTTTAGCAAAATTGAAACATATCTTATCTGTGTCCATGTGCATTGGAGTCTGAACTGCCAAATGCTCAAATTTATAATTTATTAAAATTATATTTCCGCTGCACAGAATTGATCGTAATTAACATTTGTGGAGATGATTTAGTTCAAACTATATTCATACAGTAGTGTAATCCAGTGCTTCAGATAATTAGGTTAGGGCATGAACGACAGTTTAGCTCCCCGAACAGCTGGCCAGATGTCACATCAGTTGTTGCAGTTCAGCTGCACATGTGGGTCATTTTCAAATGAAGGTCTATTTAAAATGATAACTGATATAAGTCACTTAGAAACAATGCACAGAGATCAAAACATTGTGCTGCACAGACAGGTTTTCACAGGCTGCAGTATACAGTACAGTATCTACATACAGTACATTTCAGCTTGGATGTATGGAGCATATGGGAAAGTGAGATAATCGGCTCTCAGGCTCCTGCTTCTGCAGAGCCACAGCACCACATGGGATTTTAAGGGGAGTGTGTGGAGAGGCAAAGCTCTGCAGCAGCCCAGCAATGTGAGAAATCCAGTGACAGAATAGTCTGAGGTTACGCTTTTCACCACTTGACTCTTTCTCCATCTGGCTATTCTGTGTGGATAATGAAAACTGCAGGTCCCTGTAGCTTTTATCTGAGCAATTATGTGGAGCCAAAATCACAAAGAGCCAACGTGATTAGGGACTGAAATAGGCAAAGGTGTGTAAACAAAATTAATTTGTCCGATGTCTTGTAACGGTAATTAAATCTCAATAAGGTGGCATCACTGGCTCTTTGGAGTTTTTTTTTAGATCACTCTTAGCATGAGAACCCTGGTTTTATCCTCTTAATGTCATCAAACACCTTGGCCAGGAAATGAAAATCCACTAAAATAACAGGATTTTAGAGATTACACAATGAATACCTAAGAAAGCTTTTTTGCACCATATACAGGGTTGGAGTGCTCCTTGTGTGCAAGATGTTATTGTATTCACAATATATCCATAAAAATAGTGTGTGCTTCTGGCATTTGCAAAGGAATGAATTTAATGTGCAAAATAACAATTAGATGTGCAAGTTGCTCTGGATGTAGCTCTTCATAAGTAAACATGGTGGCTGTTCTAGATGTCTACTTTCTGAGTCTCCTTTTAGTCAGTCTCCAAGAGAACTGTTCTTAATGTAAAAATCAGCAAATGTGTAACTGGTTCTCCCAGTGTTTGCCATTTTGCTCAATCCCTCATTTTCCTGAATCTCTTCGGCAAGTGCTGAGTTATAATAATCCTTAGAGACACAAAAGCCACACTAGGCTGAAATAAAGCAAAACTGTCTTTTAAGGTACATGTGACATAAATGCACTTAAGTTAAAATTGTTTTAAAGTATTTCCATAACATTTTAGTGGACTTTTTCAAGTTATCTAAATTTGACCCATACACCAGTCAAAATGTGAAAAATAAAACTCATCAAAAGGTCAAGATGTGCTCAACAGAGACAACTCCAAAGTGACTATAGTTTTTGTTCAGAA
Source organism: Ctenopoma multispine (assembly GCA_034779795.1). NCBI lineage: Eukaryota > Metazoa > Chordata > Actinopteri > Anabantiformes > Anabantidae > Ctenopoma > Ctenopoma multispine. The sequence goes on along the minus strand of JAUYWH010000012.1, from coordinate 22,007,882 downwards.
TAATAAATTAACTCTCTTAACTTCTGTATTTGTTCAACAGCACTGGTTCAAATCCTGCTCAACATCTTACAAACATACAACAAACATACATACAACATGCCTGGACCACTCTTACCACCAATTGTGGCTGTCTTTATTCTTGTGCCACCACCACAGACTGGGCTACACCCTACTCCATCACTCAATATGTCTTTATTACCTTCATCACACTCATGACCTCACATCCTGTTTTGGTACAGAGTGTGGGGCCGTTTTTTTTAACTGAAGGCAAATGTTGCCCTGCGTTGAGCCATCACACGACACACGCTGTTACATAGCAGACAACACGCTACCCTGCTCAGTTTAGCAGAGAGGGTGTGGGAGATGAGCAATGATTAATCAGCAATGCTCCGACACATAGGTAACAAACAAAACACACAGGCGCACAGATACATACACACACACACCAGATGCATGCATGCATGCACTTACACACACACACACACACACAGGCACACATTTATCTCCTCTCTGTTACTCATCCATCCTTTCCCGTTTACAACATGGTGTTTTTCTCTGTGCCATAGCTGATTTTGTGGTGACTGAGACAGATGGGGGGATTGAGAGAGGAATGGCTCACTAACAGAAGAGCCTTTTACTGTGAGCTGAAAAAAATCCTTAATAGCTGCTGTTGGCCTTTGTGTTTCTGGCTTGGACACTACTGCCTTCTGCATCCATCCCTTTGTACTTTCTGGTACTTTCTGCTTTGCTCCTTGAGTCTTTATTTCACATCACAACTTGTATAGTAGAGTATAGTGTACACACAGATTACCAAATGTATTTTCATATTTATAACAGTAATATGTAAAATAATGGCATGTTTCACATATTGTTCTGTTAAACGTGTCTTATCAGAGTGCATGTAAGAATTAACAACTAAAGATCTACATTCATAAGTAAATTATGCCAGTCATACTGTAACTGTGCAGACGTGCACAGATGGGGAGGCACTGTAGGTTGGAGAAGGATGATGTTGTAAAGTAGGTGTGAGGATAACAGATTGCATGTGGAGATCGATGTCATATAGATGAAATACAGCACCATGCATCAACTGATGGCCCCTGTGACAGTCAACTCCACCATGCATGACTTACTGATCACAATACCACCCCGGGAGGAGTTTACCTCAGTGTGAGGACAACGTTTGGCCTTGAAACTATTTCGCCAGTCAGCTGAATTGTAGTTTTTTAATCCACAGTATATTTTATGTAGTTCCTTAATTATCCACGTAAGCCCTATTAAGATAAAACATCCCTAAGCAGCATCAGAGGAGCATGAAGCAAAAACATCCCAGGGCAGAAAAGCTCAGCTATAAACACTATTAAACATAGAAACACTGGGTAATAATGACAGATGAGCACAGAGATCACATGGGGTTACATCTTGAGTACAAGTATGAGTTTGGTAATTATGCTCATTTAGATGGCCACTGTATAACACACCGCTGTCAACGTGGACAAAGACACACATCATACGTCGTACTCCTGGCCAGTGCAGGGGACCACTGCATTATTCAACAATGCCGTCACACTGAGTAATTGAAGCTGTGAAGCGGGGAAGGTGAAAGCTAGGGGCGTATTCTGTAGACTCCTTCCCTCCTCTCTCTGCCCCTCAGTAGAAGTTGTTATTATCAGTGACCTCTGAGTGAGATCAGTCCAGAAATCAAGGTGATAACTCTCCATCTGGTAGTGAACATTGAGACACTAGGGAGGCCAACGCATGATCAGACGAATATGGTATACATTTAAATTTGGAGCATGGCAACATTCTACTGTGTATATAGGAAAAAATATATTTTACTCACAGCAGGTAAAATACATATGTAACAATAAAGAAAAATTACACTACTGACCAGAAATAGTAAGTGCTTGATTCATGTTAATTGATTTTTTTTTATTAATTCATTGATTAATCATGCTGTTGCTGTGGCTGCTGTACACCTTGCTAGATAATAACATCAGCTAAATGCTGGAAATCTACAAGTCAGTGACCTGAAGTGACAGACAACAGGGAGGATCCAGTAAATTTCAGTAATTTCATCATTATCATATAATCACATCATCCCATAGCCTGAACCCACTGGGCACAGTCATAGTTCTTGGTCGGTAGGTTGGGGTCAGAAAAGGGCTTTGAGAACAGATTCAAATGATTCATTTGGCACACGAAAAACGTTGAAACCAATTTTCCTGAGATGTGTATGTTTCAGAAAGTCTAAGGAAAGCGTGGAGATCCCCTGACTGTTCGGTGGCATGAAAAATGATCTCATTCGAAGATGTGACAGACGGGACAGCCGAGAGAAAGAGAATGAGAGAGATGGATGCAGAACAACCCAAAGTGAAACAGTCGGAGTGAGACAGTGGGACTGGAACAGAGACCTCATTCAAAATGCATGAATTTGTTGCCCAAAGTCAGGCAGTCACTATGAACCTGCAAGGCTTCCTTAGTTCACCTCTGCAGGTGAGGTCAAAAATATTAAAACACATATTAAAACAGCTGCAATGTGACCAATGTGACAAATGAGATACAAACTAGCGGTATCCAAACTGACTTATATTTTATCGATCAACCAGCCAATGATCATTTCACAAAGTATGTAAATGGGGAAAAGTAGTTAACTAGCCAGCCATGTGTCAGATCAGCCACTCAGAGTCGGTCACTCAATCAGCTAGTGTGGTTGGTTTAGTCAGCTTTGTTATGTCTAAAATGTATATGTTACATCTGATCTTGCAATAAAATATCTGCTTTCACAGCATCATTATTTTATGGTTTGGTTTAATTTAAAAAACAGTATCTTTCTATCAGTATTTATACTTAACTAAAACAATCTTTTTTCCCCTAACTTTAACCAAAGTCCTTCTGTTTCCTAAACCACAAGAGAAAATGCCTCTTAGCCACAAACAGTCTGATTTTCTTATAAAGAAAATTAATTACATACACCCTTGTGTGCCTGTGTGAATTCCCCTCTACATGCACATGAATGTGCATCACTTTCTATTTGTGCTTGTGTGTCAACTTGATATGTGTGCATGTGTGTCTTCTTGCTGCTTTGATATCTCTCCCAGTGGCAGCCCTGATATGAACGGCTGCTTTGATCCCATTTGAATCAGACAGCATCACATGAATTCCTACGCTGTTGCTCTGAACAAATAGCCCTAAAGACACAGAGACAGAGAGGAAGAAAGGGAGGAACAGGATTCAGGATTTGTATTGTTTTGCTTTGGTTGCTCTAGGCCACTGTGTGTTCAGATTGAATAGCAGGTACCTGCACGATGCCATGTGGCATTTCTACCAACAGCATAAAAGTGAACTGTCCATATTTGCTGATTGACAGGGTGACTGTCAGCATGGTGTCATCCTCAACAGAAACCAGTCTACTGCAGAAGGTTCTGTTTACTCATTTATTGCAAAAGCAATATATGATTTATACATAATTTGCAACATGGTGTAAAGTGCATAATTTCCTCATCTCATGACTGGAATAACTTGCCATGAAATGGGCTAAAATTTCTCAAGAGATATCTGTCAGCTGAGTTAGGAACTATCATAAGAGGTTGTTATCAGTTGTAAATCAGAAAGGTTTCACTATTGACTAATTTTCATAGGGATAATAACCTTGGCTTTGCTGTTTTTTCTTGTTTTAGTTCAGCACATCAGTGAAATATCTTAATCAAACTAAGTGAAGATTTTGTCTTTGCTATTTTGGAAGTAATTAAACTATAAACACTTTTGGTAATGATAATTTCCATGGACAAATTTGGGGTGTGTTTGATTTCATAATGGTGGCTAATAATTTGGAGTGTAACAGTAAGTAAAAACACATTCTTAACTAAGAATGACCATAACCAACAAAATATAGCAAACTAGAAGAATATACAAGATCTCACCAGGTTGCGCTTTCACCACAAGCAGAAGCAGAAGCAGAATACAAGCACACAAGGGGGTAGCCAACACCAACCTTGTAGTAACAGAAGCCCGGGAGAGACAGATTTAATAACATCAGATGATTTTTAAAAGAATGAGATCAAACAGCACTTCTCACTCAGGTGGGAAATCATAGCTAAACAAGGTGAGTGGAGTGCAGTCAGCTGAGAAGCGAAGCACCGGCTAAGCCTCATTTAGAGCGCTGAAAAATGGGAGAAGAGGTGCAATGAGACAGAGGCCCGGAGCGATGAGCAGCCATTGATATGCAGCAGAGTACGAGAGTGAGAAAGAGGACCAGTATCTGTGTGTACATAAACACCATCTACAGGGAAAGTGGGATACTGACATAAGCATATTCTGCTCATTGTTACTAATTTACACTGGCTTTATTCCGCAGAGCAAGTCCGTGTGTGAGATGTGTGCGTTACATTTCTCAGCATGTTTGTGCCTATGCTTCAAAGGCAATTCGTTTTTATTGTTGTTGTGTTTTGCAAAGAAACACTTCTACTAGTCACATAATATAAAACATTTTTATGCTTCTGTTACAGCGATAGCCAGAGGAACTATGTTTTCAAGTATAGCACCCAGTTAAAAATGAAAGCAGTTAAAATTAAGAACAATGATACACAAAATAAAACATAACTTTTACAGGGACTGAATTGTGCCATGACCAAAAGATGTTTTAGGTTAGTTATCAATTACTGAATAAAAAAAAAATTGACTAAATATGGTACAACAATTAAATTAACTATAAGATTTTAAATACGGAAGAAAATGTTTTTAAAATGATGAATTAATACATTTCATATTTTGTCTTTCAATGACAAACATAAACACAGATAACTTATTATGTTCCTAAAATATACATATACATGAAAAATGTAATTAATTAAACTTTGACTTTTTGTTATTAAAGTTAATAAATGTGAGTCTCTAATAAATTTGTCTTTTTCACATTTACAGGTATTCAGAGTTCTGTTTCGTCCAATTTTTACTTAAAGATTCTTTAATTCAAAGACACGTCACCAAAATAAATACTGATTTCCACAAAAAAAAGTCTACAATTATTCTGGTAATGCTCTCTAGGTCGACATGAATGGGTTTTAGAACTGTGACGACCTCAGTATGAGCACCAGCCAATAAAATAAGCTCCAAATACAGTTTTAAAAGTCCTGCATTTAATTTTGTAAAATTTCTATTTATGAACTGACCCGATCCTATTTCAGGTTAGCTGGGTCACCTTATTCTCTATTCTGTGGGGACGCACTAAGCAGTGAAGGAAGGGCCAATAGATTTATTTACCTTTTATTTTAAATTTATTTAAAAAAGCTGCTTACATAATGACTAAAACATAAAATGCAATCCAACGTTAACAGTATACAAGGAAATGCTGGATGTTGGGAAAATAACTAGCAATTCTGTTTCTTGGGTTGACAGGCACAGAATGTGCAATGAATATGAAAATCCTGCAGCACTAATATCTTATTTCTCTCATGCTACAGAGAGTTCACGGTGGCAGCGGATCAGACAGTGCGATGTGTCTGAGGGAGGCATGAGGGCGCAAGACAGTGAGAAAATAAGTGAAGGGTAAAATTTGACGAGGGCAAGAAAAATCAGTATTCATTCAGAATCCCAACTTTTTTTTTATCATACCATGCCAAACTTGTGGACAGACACAGAAAAAAACAGGATGATGATGAGCATTATAATTTTGTGATATTTAATCAGAAAGTAAAGATCCACTTCACTGATCTGCCAATCATTCAGCTCATATCCTCTCTTACCCACCCACCAGGATATGAGACACGGCTCTGTGCGCTGTGGGGCGTCCCCTATGCTGAAGTAGTTTTTGATAGATCACATCTGCAGAACCACTCCTGAGAGAGGGAATTCAATACAGTCATTAAATGTAAGTAAATCAGTGTGGTGTTTTTTACTGAGATACAGGCCTTTTCTTTGTAAATGTTTATGAATTAAAAGTCATGACCATGAATGCCACATCTGAACTTAGAATTCTTATAATTCAAAACATAACTCACTGAATTTCTTTAACAGCAGCACACCGGTAAAACAGTAGCAAATAAATCCATAAAGTCTGCTTTAAGCTTCTAGCAGAACACATTTGACTTAATTTACCACATTAAGTCAAACTGATATTTTAATAAATCTCAATTTCTGTGCAATTAAATATAACCTTTTAACAATACAGTTACAGACCTGTCTGTACACCCGAGTTCAGCACCTACATGACCTTTTAGAGGGCAAGTGGTTAGGATAGCGGATGGATGGATGATACAGCTGTAGTATGGAGCCAGTTTTTCCACTTTTCAAAAGATTAAAATCAATTTGGGTGTATCTAAATTTCAGGCCTCTTGATAGCTGTTTACCATGACAGCCAGTTTATACTGGAGGATTGGTGTTGAGAGATGTGTGCTCTCAATTTTCACAGTGCTGTGCAGCATATCATACTGTGGTTTATAATTGCGTGCACCATTTTCCTCCTTTTAGAAGTCACATAGTGTTGGTTATGCCTATTAGCAATTTAAGACATCTGCATTTAGGAGGACCTTTCATGCTGTAAATTTATATTTTACTCAAAGTGGAAGCTAGCAAATGAGGCTAACTAGCCTCCAGCCACCTGCACAGTATTGTGTTGTGCCATCCCAGATTACAGAATAGAGGGCGCTCTAAATTTCCATTCTGTAATCTGGGAAAAACGGGGAACTGTTGTTTTACACATCACCCATCGAGAAAGGAATTAGGTTCACAGCAAGCCCTAGATTATCCCTAGAATGCAACACACAGCACAGACATCTAAAGCAGCATTATAGGGTTAGGACACTACGAGCTGTAGGGTGCAAGTGTTTTTGGGTGTTACCAGCATCTCGCTCCACTCTGTGGCAAATGGTTTCTGTCTCCAATCCCCGTAACCCACAATAAAAACAACAAGAGGTTTAACTTCTGTTCTGATCCACTTGCCAACTTACTGCATAAACCGATTTAGGAATCATGAGATTTCCAATCACATCTGTGCTGCAGGCATGCTGTGTGAGAACTGTGAGCTACAAGTGACCCCATTCACATGGTGCTCTCTCTCTGGCATTGTGAACAGTTTCCTCTGAATCATAAAATGCTGGGAGTTACCTGCAGGTAGTCGACATGTCACATAAACTGCACAGATTGTGCTGCTTCATTGTAACTGATTTCACAACTGGACCTGGAAGTGGTCCTCAGATCAGAGGTGTAACTGATTCAGTCTCACACACCTACACACACATGTAGGAGGGCAGGGAACTGGAGGCCAACCAGAGAAGTCAGAGAGGCATTAATGACTCAGACCAATATCTGCGAAATAACACACAACGGTATTCACACGACTGAAAGGAATTAACATACGCACAAGAGGACCTCAGTGGATATTACAGAGAAAAATATTTTTTAGGAAGACAGAGGTCGACACAATAAGGAGCAATGCGGGTATCTGCACATAGGCTACTCATGCACGTAGATACACATCACAATATGTGTATTTAATTTACTGTTCTACAGTAACTCACTACGGTGCTGTGTGTGCTACACTGTAAAAAATGGCTGTGAAATTAACAGTAAAGTGCTGTAAAATACCAACATTAAAAAAGTGTAAATAGAAAAACAATGACGCAGTGTTCTATTTACAGTAATATTCACTAAACTACTAAACAGAGTACAACTGTTAATTTTACAGTAAGTAAATGTTAAAACTAATATATTTCTATGTGGAATTTCTTAATGACTGTAGTTTTAACAATGGAAAATTGTAATACAAAAAACTACACAATATAGGTAAAATTACAAAATGACAGTGTAAATATAATGTCTTTTGAACTGAAGAAAAAATTATTATAATGATTTACAAATAAATATGTTATATTTTACAGACAATATTATGTACAATTACAATAAAAGTATGTAAAAAATACATATGACAATCAGCCATAACATTAAACCTGAATAACACTAATTATATTTTGAGACCATGATGTGTTGTGAGGTATAATGGTGTGTTGGAAGCAGGAAATGAGTCTTGGGGGATGTTCTCACTAAGTAGCAAATGTGGTTAAAGGAAGGACAGGCACTGAAACATCATTTTAGTGCTTGCTATGATTGACATCTGACAGAACACACAGTGATTCACAATTTATTATGTTTGGGGCTGTATAGCTGCAGACTAGTCAGAGTGCCAATTTAATTAGAATTTAGCACATACAATAGGTATAAATTTAGTTCCGATCCAAATTAGTGACATTATGCATAATATTAACTAAACAAATTTAGAAGATTATTGTATTGATGCTATGGATGATTGTATGTATGTATGATTGCTTATTTGCATTTAAATAATAATAACAATCAAATAAAAACATGTCTGTACAATCACTGCTGGTCATGATCACAGTATACTTAAGCAGTCTTTAACACCCTATCCCTAACCCTAAATGTACAACACAGTGCTAAACTGCTCCAATCCATTTCGATCCAGTATCAGGGCTTTATTAGCATTTTTCTTGCATGCAATAGATTGCTTTGTTGTACAGGTACAATATTCAAAAGATCAACGCCAAAGTCCAGACCAGAGGGGGTGTGAAGCGATTTTGCTGTAGCCTTGTGTGTATGAACTATTTTATAAATAAAGTTCCTGATAAAGGAACTAATAAGTGTATTAAATAGCCAGTGGATTTTGAAATATTTAAGCATTATAGTGAAATGTTTCTTAAAACATGCACTTTACTATTTGTTCACTTGACTACAGTGCACATGGCTGTAGTGAACATAGAACATGATGTTAGAACCATAAATATTAAGACACTGACAAACAATTGTTAGAATTGAAAGAAAAATCATAATGATTTCCTAATGTGTACATTTTCAAGCTTCAATTTTAATTTACACTTAAGTAACTGGAGCTGCAGGGGTTTTATCTTTGTGTACTAAAAAGGCTGTTGCTCATCTGTGTTATACCTGTTCATAAGTTTGTTATTTTTGCTTCTTTATTATTTAGTCCATTATAAATTATAACATGATTGATAATTTCATTGGATAAATATGAAGTCCTTAACGCCAATCTGAATGTAGAAGTGTGAATTTCAGTGTATATTTTACATTCCCGCGAAAATACTCATACGTTTGAATTTCAAACCAGGCAGGTGAGCGCTGTGTTGTCAAGTTACCAAGCAACAGGTTTGTATCTGTTCTCTGATTGGCCAACGTAATTGTCGCGAGAGCAGCCAGCGTGGCGAAGTTCACGGCAGATCAGTTGGTCGGAGTGCGCGCGCTGTCTGTAACGAGTGGAGCTGGATGTACATGAAGACATGGAGAGTCACGTCTGTAACACTGGTAAGCTAACGTCTTTTTTCTATTAATTTGAAGTATAAGACCGATTGTTGTGTGAAAAAAATACTAGCTTCTGTCTTTAACCGTCGAAACTAGCAGTTTCGTTGAGTTTTGCAGAGCTTAAGTAATGTCACATGAAATACAATTATTGAACTGATAGAGATTTTCAATAGAACTTTTCTTAGTATTGTATCTTTGTTCTAAAACTACAAGGGCAGCTTCTTCTTCCAGCTTTAACAATACAGACAATTGTAGAAGGGATGCAAAATGTGCATGAGTTGCGACAGGATATTGATAAAATATGTTCTCATGATAAGGATTCAGATCTGTTCTGTCTGTTATAAGGGACCATGGTTCTTCTGGCAGAGGTTCTTTTTGTCTGTATGTACTGTGTTAATTTTCTCTGCTTTCATGTGTAATCTTGAAAACTGGTGTCATTCTTTCTTAATTCCAGAAATGAATGACTTGGAGCAAACATTTTTACGAACTGCAATCACCGAAGTCTTGCCTGACCTTCCAGAGGTGGCAAACAATATTGCAGAAGATTCCTTACAGTCCCGTGCAGTGGAGATATGATTATTTTAAATTCACTGAGAAAGCCAGAGTTAAGACCAATTCAGGCCAGAAATCTCCTTTCTGCATGGAAACTAACATGTGAGTAAAGCATTGCAGTTCAAGTTGAAGCTGGTGTCAAAAGTAGCCTGCATAAAAAAAATTTCAAATCGTTTTATTGATGATGCTTCTTGTGTGTATATGTGGACATTTTTACAGGTCCGACACCTGAAAGAAGCAGCTCATCTATTGATGCCTCACCAGGACCTCCAGCATCCTTGTCACCAAGTTCATCCACAACCTCTTCCAACACCAGCCCATTTCCTGATACAGACTGGATGGACACCTTTATGATACTATGTCATGGTTTTGATGAGAAGGAGGATGGAATGTTATTTGGAGGACACATGCCTGGCAGGGGAAGTGCAGATGGATGGACGAAGTTTACTTGACTCCCACCATTGTTGTTGTTTGTGGTAAGCTAGCATTCTTGTTTGTTGTACCATAAAAAAATACCAACATAAGTTCATTGTTGTTAATGAAACTGTTTTAGTTATTTAGTGTGGTTGTCTGTTTTTCTTTCATTTCCAAAGGAGATTTTTCCCCATCAACCGAGGAAAGGCAAGAAGACAAGCACATCTCGTCTTCACGAGAACCCTGGAGTCCTTACCTCGATCCAGGAACTTTAAGATCACGAGTGGCATGATGTCTAGATATGGACTAAAGACAGTAAGTGATAATATGCTCCAGTGCAGAGGTTTTTCCCCAGCACATTATCTGCTCAAGACTGAAGAAGCAACTAAAAGTTTCAGACAAAATTGTTTTGTTTTTTTCCAAGTGTTTGAGAGTTGTATTGCTCTTCTGTTTCCTCATGTTCTTTTGTTTTTGAAATCAAAGCCTTTACTGTACTTACTGTAATCTTGAAGATCCTGCATAACTAGCAACAGTTTGCTAAAAGTGTTGCCTATGTGAGCACTTGCATAATTGTTATTTATTACTATCTGCTACCATTATGTAGCTCATACAAGAAGATAGCATTGTCCAAATCATTTATCTTAAACATATCAACATATACGTTTATAAGTAACAGTACGTAGTAATTATGTATGTGCTCACATAGATAAGAGTTAGCAAACTGTCAGTGTCATCGAACAGTGTGTCTGTGTGCACACACACCCATCGGCATTGTTGTGATAGCAAGTAACTATGGCTACAGTACCGTAAGATATTGCGCAGTTGTACAATTCTTTTTTTAATAATGTGGAAATTCACTAATCCTTTAAGGGTGTTAAATTGTTTACATTTATTAAGAAAAACGGATGTCCTCATGAGATTTTTACGAAAAAAGTATTTCCCTCTCTTTATCTGTCTGTTCATCACTAATATGTATTTTACTTCTATTCCCAGACTTGTAAAATTCATATTACCGTTATGTATGTGGAGCAGTGATCCAATGGAGCTCTGTTGAGTACTTTGAGCTTAATAGATTCTTGTAAAGGCTCACTATTACTGGATTTATTTACATTTTTTATTACTCACTTTGCTTTTAAAATGCTTCTGTGCACACTGGGCTTTGTTTTTCGCATTACTTGGAAAAGCAATGCGAAAACATTTGTAAGAAGGCCGTGTAGTTTAAAGAAAATGTTTCTATGTAACATTGAACAATAATTGTAACTCAGGATAGAGAACTACTGGTAGTCGGTTTGAGTTTATATTGGAGTTCCATTTATAGGAGTAATAGAACAAGATTTTCTGCTTTCAAATAGCAATTAGTACATTTTACCGAATATTCAGTTGCAGGATTTAGTTCACAGTAAAATTGCTTTAAATACTGCAAAATACATTATAATATAAAGAACTATTGAGTAAAATTTGCAGAAGAATGCAGTTAAAAGACTGTATTATGATGAGGGTTTTAGAGTTAAATACTGTTGTTTTTATATATTTTTTTAGTAAAATTTAGTGAGATTCAATGTCTAATAAGCAACAATTGCATGTACATCTTACAGAAAAAAAAGGTTTGAAAGCAGCATTGTTATGCTAATTTAACAAAAAAGGAGTGTTAGATTTACCTGTTTAAAATTTATTTTTTTGGTCATTTACAACAGTTTTAAACTGTAAAATTTACAGATTGTTCTGTAAAGTTGTTAACATTTTTGATGTACTTTTTACATCATTGTATTGGCAACCACAGCTGCCAGTATTTTTACGTAAAAATTACATAATTTTTTTACAGTGTACTTTGGGGATTTTGTGTCTGTGGATAAAATGCAAATCACCATCAAGAGTTACAGTCGACTGGAGCCTTTGGTGTGAGCTGGGTTGGACACAATCAAGGCCATGAACGGGAAAGAGAAGTGCAGGATATGGAAGGATGGAGGATGATTAGTGGCTCTCCTTCCTGTGCCTGCAGCTCATAGAGATGAGGAGTTGGCTCAGCTGCACTCAATGTTCTTCAAACTGTTTCAATTGATGAAACGCTTCCTGAATATACGGCCATGTTCAGACACCCAGTTTAGTCAATTTTGTGTCCTGATTAGAATAAAATAGTTCCTCACAAATCCTCAGCACAGTTACATGTAGGTAGAGGAGACTGCAGCATGTATACGGCTGCACACATAAACCTTTTTTTCAGCACCGGTGTTGTCTTTGGTGATTTTAAAGTCCCACACTGCAAATTGATGGTGCCACAGTGTGAGGAATGAGAAAGGTGACTTCCATTCTTCATCTGCGAGGGCTTGCAGCTTGCTGTTTTGTCTCAATTTAGGTAAAACACACAATAACAAGTTCTGCAATCTACGTCTCACTAGCTTCTAAATCACAGAACAGAAAAGCAGCATGACACAAACATGCAAATGCTTCACTAAAGCAAAGACATTGGTGGCGGTGTACACACATTACATCTGCAGCTGGGTGCTATAGGGCAGACCTTCCGGTCTAAGACTAGTTATGTTCGCCCACCCTCATATAAATGCCCCTGCAAGGAAGACCGAAAAAGATCTCACTGTGACTCTCTGCCTCTCCTTTCCGCAGGTGCTTGTCTGGCAGCAGCAGCAAGAGAGTTCATGGAGTTTATAGCACTGGTGTTATTAAAAAAAACACATGCAGCTATTGTCGTGGCATCATTTTGAGATGCTAAAATTAATATTTATGTGCACCAAATACTCACAGGAGCAAGAGACACACACTCAAGGTAAACGAGAATGAATCAAAAATACAAGTGAAGGGTCAAAGAATCGGAGTTGTAATTTGGTTCTCTTCCTGCATCTCTCCTTTCTCTCAGTCTCATCCAGTTTTAGCGTGCCAAAAAGATTTGTCAGCCTATTGAAGAGCATCAGTCAAACGGTAAGGTTTAATTTTCTTAAAAGCACATATTTCCACAATGTTAAACTTTGTTAAAAAATCTTTTGAAAATTGCAAATATACAAAAGATAAACATTTCATACATAGTTGCTGATGCACACAAAGATGTGTTTACTTCATCAGACAGTCTATGTCTGTGGCTTTGAATGATGGTGAGCAGCATCTGGATTATTACTGAACATACTTCTTTGTGACTGATGACTTGTCTGGATATAAAACCCATCCCTTTTCTTCTCTATAGAGTTCAAGGCAAACGCCACACCCCCTGTGTTCACAGAACGTTTCTGACAAAGAGCTGCTACTTGTCATGGATGCAGGTGATATCAGTAAATGTGAGTGTCTCTGTGTTTGCATGTTTATCAAACTGCTACTTAGCTGCAATAACTACTGGCAAGATTTTAATGTTAGTTCTCTGCTTGTTTGCTTGTGTCCTGACACCCCCTGATGCCAATCAGCTTCTACGTGGCCTTTAGAAGTAGGCAGCCTCTTTACAAAGAACAACATAATTAAATGTGGACTGTGTGTAGCAACCTGTCACCTATGACTATGACGGCGCCAGAGCTCGCTTGGACTTACATTTAAGATACAACAGACAGTTCATTTCACACTATACCTAAATGAGTGTGTGTATGTCTGTAAAAAGACGTGTGAGTCTGTGTTTGTGTTTGCATGTGTATTCACAGACTTTGCAGTCACACACATGAACACACTGATCTAAAATGATGTGCGTCCATGCATTGAGATTAAAGCTCCTCTGATTAAAATCTTTTAAAACTAATTTTATGCCAATAAATCAATTGTATTAAAATGTTTGTGCTAGCCTTAATCTGTTTACTTATATGTCTCTCGGATTTGTTTGTGTGTCTATTTTGTGTATATTCACAGTACAATATGTCTGCGCAGCTAACGTGGCAGAAAGATGGAGTTAGAACATAAAAGGAAACAGAAAGACAGACAAAAAAAAATGTCAAGAGGAACAATCCAATTTAAGAGGCAAATAAAGGGAAAAATCGAATGGTATTTCCTGTCTCAAATAATTGAGACAGGTGCTTTCCTCCTCTGTTATTCGCTTTTTAAATGTCTTTTCTTGCTCCTGCCCTCCCCCTCCTCCTTCCTCTCTTGACCTTCATCTCTCTTCATCTTTGACTCTTCTCCTTTAACATTTTCCCTGTTGCTTTGGCTGTGGAGCCAAAACAAGGGAAAAAAAACAAACAAAAACGACTTTTGCTTCTAAAAATGACTTCAATGATCAAACCACTGGTGTGTGTATGTGTGTGTGTCCCAACATGCATGGTTAAGTGTAAAGTCCTGTTAATCCAACCAGACTACAAATGGTCATGCTTGTCCCACTCGCTCAGGAGGGGCAGCTATGTTTGGTGCGTGTGTGTGTGTGTGTGTGTGTGTTTTACAGGACTAGAAAGGTGTTATTATATAGCAGCTGAATCAGTGAATCACTCTTATCTCTTCATATACCATCTGTTATCAACACACTGCGGTTGTCTTGATTAACAAAACATTCAACCAGTCCATGGCAATGTCCAGCTCAACAGCAGCTGCATGGGCTCACATGTCTGGTTGCTTGTGGGCATGTGTCTGCCTGGATGTTCACACACACACATACAGTTTATGTATTATTATTTGCATCCATGTGCGTGTGGGTGACTTTAGCCTGTGAATGTGCCCGTGTGTGCGATGATTACAAATCTGCTTTCCTTCGACGGATCACACTTGTGAGCAGCGTGGCCATGCCACTGTGAATGTTGATGGACAGCCGGTGCATGTGAGTGAGACCATTTGGCAGTCTGTTCCCTCGCGAATTGATTTAGATTCAGTAGAATTGCCCCAGAAATTGGACAAAAATATCCAAAAATCCAATGGAGAAAATGCTGATAAGTGGATTCCTTATGAATAAATACTGTAATTCTTTAGCAACAATTATCAAATTGTTGCTAAAGAGGACTAATAGAATGCAAATGACAAGGAAAAAAGGCTTAATTTACTGCACAATAGCTGCACCTCAAAGAGATTCTTTCCTTAAACATCGCTCCTTGCTGTTATAGTTACAGTCTATTCAGTATCACATCAACGCTTTTTCTTTGCAATCATCTACTCCAACAGTAGTAGGCTAATAGCCATTTTCAAAATAATCTTTAGGGCTCCTCTAGTCTCAAGCTCAACACTCGTGCAAGCTATAAATCACTGTTGCAAAGGAGATGACCCGGAGAGAGAGCAATTCATGTTTAAACCAGATTTAAGCCTGTTTAATGCGCTAATGAAAAGTGCTGTATTTATACGTAGCTGGTAGACGGCAATGTTGTGACATTAGGCCCATCTGTGACTTAGTCTAAACCCCTAGTGAGAACATTACTGTGCTCCAGGCAGATAAACATAAAGGCAAGGTTTGATCGATGCAAACCTTGCCACCTCCTATGCCATCATACCTTTCCCTCCTCCTTCTCCTCCTCCTCCTCCTCCTCCCCTCCACATCTCATACACCAGGACTCAGGGGTCTAACTCTAGACACCATGCAGCAAAAATCAATGAAGATAGAGCAGCTGGATTGAGGGGAAGAAATAAGGCCAAGTGGAGGGGCAACACATTTTTGGACAGCTGTACAATCAGCTGTCATTCTCGTGATAGTGAATTCTAAATATGATGTAAACGTGCCAACTCCCACCTGTGCACCTGTGGAGTATGATGTTAGCCTGGAGGGTTATAGGAGGGTGTTAGTAATTAATTATAATTACGATTAATAATTATAATTAATAACATATTCATATATCTAATATTCTAAGATACTAATTAATTTTGCTTTGAATTCACTATAGAGAATGTGACTCATTCGCTATAGTATCATAGTATTTCCGTGTCCCCACCCTTGCTGTCCAGACACACAGAGCTTAATATTCAGCCAATGTTGAGTGGGGGCACTAGAAAAACTCTCAATGCTTTGAACAGACATGCATGCATAAACAACCTTAACAGACAAATGCACACGCAGCTCATTTGCAAAAACAACCAGCTGTGGGGAATTCCCCTGCCTTTACCGCTCCTATTATTATTTTCTCTTGTTCTATACATTATAAATGTGCGTTGTAAAGTGTGTGATAATGGAACTCCAAACAGGCAGACTTGAAAGAAAAGAAAGATCAAGAAAGCTATCCTACAAGAAATGATGGTAGTAAATTCAAATACTTATACATGCACATTTCCCTCAGTTTCCTCCCTGATGTGTCCATTTTTTTTTACTGACTCTCCCTAAATGCCTCTAAATCGTCTCTGTCCTTTGCTCTACAACCAGAAACCAAAAGCTGAAAACAATTAAAATGAGTATGGATCTGATGGTTTTAACACCCATCCTCGCAGCACTGACTTTGTCAAAGTCCTCCGTGTCCTCTCATTTATTCCCTCACATCTGTCTCTTATAGTGCCTGTATTCCCTGTGCCTGCTTCTGCTCTCAATCCTTTCCTTCTGCCTCATAAATACCCCACTACCGTTCTTCCATCCCACTTTTCCCTCTTACTTCAGAGTCCTCCAGTCAATGCACAGCTTCTCTCACATTTCTCATCCCAATTAATTACTCTGCTGCTAATCTAATCTCTCCCATCTCTGCCACTGGTGTGTATGTGGATGTGTACGGAAACACTCACCTGCCCTTCTGGCATGCAGAGCAGAGCCAGGCTTTGTCTTTCTTGCTGTAGGTGCAGCAGGTCTTGCAGACGTTGTACTGACAGTCCAGGCACTGGCGCTTGGGGTTGAGCAAGAAGGTGAAGGGCGCGCAGCAGCGGATGCAGCAGTGCTCGTTGAAACGGTGCTGCTTGGAGAGGATGGAGCATCTGCTGCCTTCCTCCGCCAGCTCCTGCTTCATCTCACTGAGAGAGAGAGAGAGAGAGAGAGAGAGAGAGAGAGGGGTGACAGAGAGGGAGAGGGAGAGAAAGAGAAGACAGGAGGGGGAGGGGGAAAGAGAGAGCGATAGGGTGGTGAGCGTCTGGTTAAGAGGTAGAAACGTGAAAACAGCGCAGGGCGGCAATGCGGAATAATTGAAGAAGCTGTGGTAAATTAAACATTAAAAAGAACGGGGGCAATGAAACAAGGATGGGGAAGGGCAGGGTCATGGGTTTGGAGAAAGCGCTTCCCCACTGCCTGGTTTCTCTTCTCAGTCTCTCGCTCCCTTACACTGATTCTGCGGAATTAACGTGATGGCTGACATTTCAATTTGAGAGGATCTGTCATGCCTTGTTTGCCCACATCAGTCAAAACACAGCTGAGGAGAGCACGGCATGCACGCCGCCTTCTTCAGCCTCCAATGAAACAGTACAGTATCTTTGTTAATTAAGGCTTTGTGAGGATCGGAAGAACGATAATAAATTGACATAAATAGTGCTAAGCTGAAGGTCAATTGCAGGAGATCTCACTACCAACACACACAAACTAGCCTGAGAGAAAAAAACAGCTTTAATGAAAAGCCTCCACAGTCATTCTAGAGAACTGTTTGGGCTCCGGTCCAAAAATTGCAGTTTAAAACCACAGCAGTGAAGCACTAAAGAGCAGCGCAGTCCCACTACACCTCTTAACGCCTCAGAGAATTGTTCAGACTAATGAACTATTAAGATTATAGGGTGAAATAAATGGCTGAAACTTGTTTAAAAATCAAATAAAATCCACAGCTGACACTGACATTCCAGGAGCCGCATACAATTAGTTAATTCTATATGGATTTACCCATATTTGACTTCAAGTGTTGATATTCACAGTGTGATAAAAAGAAGCAGTGTTTTAACCAGAAAAGCAGTTCTGCTATCAGCAGCCTGTACTCAACTGCTCACATAAATTATGTACATGGGTTTTCCTTCTGTAGGATTTGTGCTGACGGCACCATACAGTTGGCAGCGGCTACAATAGATTATGTAACGTTTTTCATATACATCATACACCTATCATCTTCAGTACTGCACTTGTGTCAATTACATTTAAATTAAAACGGTACAAATAGACGAGGAGACGTTCGGTAACACATTACTCCATGTTTATGTTATCACAGTTGTCATCAGGCGTGAACCAGGGTTGAGATGCAGAGATCAAGCTGTTGCTGCTGGGAAGGTGTGGACGTGAGTTCAGCTCAAATGGGCAGTGAGTAAATTATTTAAGATGCTCCTCTGTATGCTAAACACAGCCAGGTTACAGCCTATAGTGCCTGCACTGATCCTACATATGCACGCGCTTACAGAGCGGATGCTGGCTACAGTTGATGCACAAAACACAAAAAAATATATAACTTTTATCAAGAAACTATGCCAACTCGTACATGTTTCAACACAGTGATACATGCAACAGACGTAAAATATACAGACACCTGCTTGTGCATCAAAAATATGTGTAGGTGTCTCTGCTTCAAGTAAATCACCAATTCACAAAATGCTGAATGCAGCATATTGTGAATTTCCTGTGTGTGATATGTGTATGTGGGTCCGTGAAGCCAGCAGGGGAACTGCAATCTCCCATTCCCTTAAGTTATTAACGCTGCTCTTCAAGCAGAACCTGCGCTGCTTCACTGATTGTTTTTCATATGCATCATTAGATGCAGCACATTAACAAGATGAACAAACCATTTGATATACAGTGTCATGTGAGAGTGGGTGAGGGGGCGGCTTTAGACAGCTGAAGGCTGGCATATGCATAGATGCAGACATACACACACTTATATATCACAAGAGGTTTTGTATTCTGCATGCATACGTACATACGGGGGCACCGCTACTGGGAGAATCAAGTAAAAAAAACAAAAAAACAACAAAGATAGATCCAAAACATACACACACCCTGAGAACACAGCAAGAAATGCAAAATGCGTTTCTGCCTTGGAATCATTACCAGCAGTCCTGATTACAATCAGGATCCATTTCCTTTCAGTCTGGCTGTGATACAGGTTTAATGAACAGCTCGCTCCGGCTGTTTAAATTAAATGAGTGGGCAAATGTACATATATATATATATCCAAGCACAAGAGGGCTCGCTCATGCCTGGTGTCCCTTTGAACTAACTCACATTTCTGTTAATGACATGTAAGAATCTGAGCTCACTAAGCACGTATGCCTGCAGATACGTACATGTGGGTCATCCAGGTGCCAGTAAGGTACAGTTAACTCACATCAAATAACATCAGTCGGGCTTATTAGCAAAGTGAAATTAGTACTGAAAGGCATTTTATGGTTACACTAATAATTCCTACCATTTAACAAACAACCAGACAAAGCTAATGTCATAAAAATAGAATAATTTATGGGCTGTACTAACTGCTACTAAATTCTGCATGCAAGGACTCTGTATTAATCTAAGCACATAGGTCCACTTCCTTAGAATTGGATCTCACAGATCTTCACAGAGATTGTAACTGGCTTGTGACCTTTAATGTGATGTGTAACATGAGTAGTTGTAGGTAAGAAACAGGTTATAACTCTTATCTCTGTTGAGGTTGGGTCGCTGTCATCTGATGTCCATGCTCTCCTGGTCTATATTTTTGACTCCTTTCCAGTCAGTCCTGTGGCTGGACTTGGACTGATGCTTTCTGACTACAGATGTTGCCCATTTCTCTTTTTCTTTCCCACGGTGTGAGTGGTATTTTCCACCACTCCTGCACTTCACATCATACACTACTCATGTCTTCCACAGAGTGGATCAGCAGGAACTTCAAGGCGTTGTATGGTTTGTGGTACATGTTAATTCCACACGCTTTGAAGACTATTGTGAGATGTTCACTAACACACATAGCAAAACCACTATGATGGATATTTTTTACACTGATGTCAATATAGTACCTGTTGTGTCATTCTTCTTTTGGGTGATGGTGACACATAACATTAAAAACCCAGTTACAATCTCTGAATGAAAATCTGTGACATACAATAAAAACTCTGATGCCGAAGTTTATGTTAACCAATCAATCACAATCACACAGATGGCATGAAGGACTTATCAATAACTAATTGTGTTGATAAAATGTCTAGAAATAGAGAAGAAACCAAGGTGATGTGATGAATTTAAATGTCTTATTTGGTCTGACCAACAACCCCAAACTCAAAGACACTGCGTTTACAATGATATAAAAGAGAATAGTGACTCAAATCCTCTCACTGGATAAGTCTGATTGTTTTTATTTGTATCTAGTTTATAGTCCGTTATTCAGTTTGTGAACGTCTTCAGTTTGGACAAAGAGGAGAAGTGAAGACAATGAAAAACTGGAGCTAAACTTGCTTTCAACCACGGATCAAAACCAATTTGCTCTCCTCTCTGTCTGCTAAATGCTTTACAAGAATTCAGTGCAAGGTTGACTCCAGACAAAAGCATTTGAAAACTTGAAAAGACTTCAGACAAGCATATGGAGACTGTGCCCAGGTAAACAGTTCCTGTATGCCACCTCATGAAAATTAACAAGTTTATTAGACCATTCATTACTCAAGCCTTGCATGAATGTCATGATGATATATTGCAATAGCACTGGACAAAATAGGAGCTACAAAAAGTTCTGTGCTAAAACCAGAAAGAAAACTCTTGAATTAAAAACTATTGATTATGCAAAGAAGTGACTGCAGTGTACGTGTCAGGGGTACAAGGGATTTCAGAGAGAGAGAGAGAGCACACAAACTGAATACCAATTTATTTTCTAATTTAAAACCAGGGCAGAAAAATATGTGGATTAAATGATATGCAGTGTATTTCTGACAGCCTATCACTCCTGGCAAATATTGTTTGTGCTGAATATCGGCTCAGTTCCCTCTCCGTTCTGATTTTCTATTAATTCGGCCCAGGCTCCCTCTCTGACTCTGTGTGTCTCTGTCTGCTAGTCATTTATTAACAGTTATTTTTCAGGCTCTCCTCACTCACTTTTCTCTTTCATCTGACAAACAGACAGGCTTAGGCTTAAGTTCCCAGGTGAAGTTGAATTATGTTGTGATCAGATTTGTAATTCAGATAAGGGCATTTTGAGATCCACTGCAGCCTGGGCAGAAAACAAAAACAGGATTTTGTTTTCTATTATGTATCACTTTCTCAGCAACTGCTCTCCTGTTCAGTGTTATACAAGTTACAGCTCTCAAAACTGATGCACTGCTGACCAACACACAGAATCTGCTTAGGTGCTGGTAAACACTACTATATTTAGAATATGTCATTTTAATGCTAATTTATTTGCTAAATTAAATCCGGTTGCTTACTGGTTTGTACTTATTTAGTGTGCTAAGAGGGGGATGTATGAGTGCTTGGTTTCATTATACCTAACGCTGCAATGTACCAACTGTTTAGACATTTAGAAAAACTACAAACAACACAACGGCTGTGTCTGAATTCACTCCCTTATTCACTACTGCCTTTTTATTTAACTTAGGAGTTTCTACTGTCATGTCACATTTCAACCCTGTCTCACATAAATTATGTTCCTAAGCAAGCAAACAACCACACAATCCCAATTCAGTTTTTGTAGGAAACGTAACACTGGATGGATTATTGTCAGCTTGGATGTAACATATTTTCTGAATGTACAAAGTAAATAAATTTATTTAAGACAGAAATAGTTACAAGTAGTTGATGAGGTGGACGATGGGAATATAATGTACTTACACCACATGTCTAAACGTAAAGAGTCCCGTGTGAAGTGTAGAAAACAAAAGCGGTTAAGTTGATGTCAGGAAACATTTGTGGTTTTACTTAAAGGTGTGTAATCTTTTCTTAACCTTAACCAGATGCTGTGGGTGTCTAGACACCAACCTTAAAAAAAAAGTTTAATAACACTGTAATCAGACAAATCAGATGTTTTACTGCAAGATCGGAAATGCCACTTTCCATTTGCTTAATTCTCAAATGAGGAAAAGAGAAGATGTTTCTGGACATGCATTTAGCTGAATGAGGGAGCAATGAGAATCAAACTAACAATCATAACTGTAAAAGCATATTGAAATCAAATCTTCATTCCTGCAGTGCAGTTACTGCATACCTTCAGTTTCCTATAATGCTCCAAATAACCCTAGAGAGCAGTGCCATTCAGTTTCATGCATAAGAAATAGGAACTAATTACTGAGCAAATAGAGTCTGAAACAACATAAATCAAACCTAATTTAAACAGCACATAGGGTGTTGTAACAGTTAATTACATGCATATATACATCCATACTATATACTTACAGTGGATATACATTATAGGTTGACATGCAGGAAAGGTCTTTTGACATATATAGTATGCATTTTCTACTGAATATAAAACCACACTGTGGTTAAAATGAAATGAAGACAATGAGAGAACATAACAAACAGTAGTAAGGGGAGACTGCCATGTTGTAGCAATGTTAACCCAGTGTTAGTACAGCTGAAGAGAGAAATCTGAAGAGAATGAGCATATAATATACCCAGGAGTCTTTGCTTTGATCCTCCTGCTGCAGTGGAAACCGACAACACCAGCATCTACAGCTCACCATTACACCAGTAAATCACACAGCCCCAGAGCAGAGGGATGCGAGTGCACAGCTGACTGAAAGGAGTCTGTGTGTATATCAAGTGTCTGGTTGATGTGCATTTTCAAGTGTACAGTAACAAAATGCGATTGGTAGATTGGTAATTGATCGAGGGCTTTCCAAGAGCTTAAGGTGCTTTTAATTGATAATGGCCAATTAAAGCATGAAGATGTTTTGCTTTTCTGTTTCCGTTCAGATCTGTTTGTGTGAGTATGTGTGTGTCTACCCAACTAAAGTCTGTACAGGGATAGGGATTCTGCAAGTGCGGCATATGTGGGTATACATGCATTTTTCTCTTCGTGCGCCCTGTGTACATTACAGCTGGAATCATTTGTCCCTCCTCTTGGCTAAAAAAAAAAAAAAAAGCTCGGGGCACATTTAGGCTAAAATGAAGTGCAAAACGTGCATCTGGACCCCAGCAGGCTGAAACTGCCAAGTTACAGTTTATCCAGCATAATGCCACATCCAAGAATGAGCAAGAAAAAACAACTACAATCGTCTCAACACTTTCATTTCTCTCCAATGCATTAACAGATGGGTCATAAATTTTAGGGCAAAGGTTTTCTGTCATTCTGCGATTGGGATTGTAGGCAAGTTGTTGATTTAGGCACAGGTGTAGGGAGGCTGGTAAACTGAGATGAAAGCTTCCATGCCAAATCTCTTTTACATTTAATAATACAACATTTTGACTGCAACTGTACATCAGTACTCTCATTCAGGAGAGGATTGATAAACAGTAGCAACAGCCAACTCCAGATAATTAGTGTAAGTATATCTCTGACAGCAGTGAAGAGTGTAGAGGTTGTTCTCTGACCAGTGCCACCTGACAAATCTAGGAGCTGACTGCCTTAAAATGATAGATTGATATACATAATCTGCAGCCTGTCATCTTCCTCCAAATTCTGTGGATGACTCCATTATGTGCCGCAGGTTACTCACTCTAAACACTGTGAGATTCCACAGTTTATCTGATTTCCTTTTGTAGCCAAAAATAAAAAAATAGAAAAAAAGTATTTTAGAAGAAATGCGATTGAGGAATTATGTAACTGTCCTGCAAGATGATTTTGAGAACTTTGAGAGTGATACAAAAAAGATGACACCAACTGTGTCCCAACACTACAGTGGACACACGGAGGCACAGAAGAAGAAAAAAAAGAAGATTAATCTACTGGACGTGACTGAAAACGATCACGATCAGAGGCATCACAATATTCCCTCCATTTCTGTACAATATCTTTAAACAGGAGTGGCTAATCTTCAGAAGAAAGACATCAGTGATCTGGAGGAGAGTCCGAGAATTTAATAATGAAAACAAGAACATCACAGCAACTCATACGGGGATGAAAATTACAGTCAGCGTTTCCAAACGTTGATATAGCACTCCAGATATTTATGACTTGCAGATCCACTATTAGTGTCGTAAATCCATAGAGTTGTTATTTACAGTAAAGGCTATCAAAGTATTTCTGTGGATGTTTTAGGCCCCGAGTGGCTGCATTTCGGCCATGTAATATTCCCAGTGCGCTATTACACATTTTTTTCTTCTGTTGGGCAAAATGATTAAGTGGAGCTGTCTATTTCCTCTGCAACAGGGGGCCCACATAAAAAGTAGCCTGGGGGTCTGTGACTTCCTTAATCTGCCCCTGTTGATCATGGCTCATCAAAGTCGGGCGATCCCCAACTGACACTCAATGAATGTCAGGATCATTTATATTCAAGAGACCAGGAAAATTTGTAAAACACTTCAAAGCAATCCAGACAAATTTCAGTCAGGATAGAAGTGGTCAGTAGACAAATATGCCAACCCATCAGCCATTCTGTGAGTGTGGCTAGAAGGTGGATACCTCAACTCTCACTCATTTGAATCTTTGCAGTCATAAAATATTTATCCACCCCAACTACTTTTCCTTTTAAGGGTTGTGAGGGTGGTGAAGCCAATCCCAGCTGTCACAGGGCGAGAGGCCGGGTACACCCTGGACAGTCTGCCAGCTCAAATCTCTTTGTATTTTGTGGGGAAATGCAGCTAATTTATACATCATAAACTATTAACAATATTCATTTTCCATTGGTGGCCTTGGTGCGGTATAGTCATTCTCTGAATGAATAAAAAGAAAACAGACTTGCTCTCTTTTGTCTCCATACTGCTGCCTCTCCCTTTCATCTTCAGTATATAACAGGCTCAGTATTTCCTTTTTATGCACAATATGTCTTCTCTTACTTTTAGACCACCTGCCTATCACTCTGCAGATAGTGTGTGAGAAGCTCAAGGTGACCACAGTAGAAGATGAAATGATGCTGTTTTCCCCTCTTATCTCCTCCTCTCACTTGAAATGCAGTAGGACAGTTCATAAACCCACACACATACATAAGAACACACTGAGATCCCACCAGAGCAGGGATAAGGAATCCCAGAAGCATACCATTAATCTAAATGTCACGACAGACCCCTCCTTGAGTCTTTCAGCCTACTGCTAATGCAATTCCTACTGTGTGCGTGCCTGTGTGTGTGTGCATATGCAATTATATGCAATACTTTCCTTGAATCCAAAATCACATGTTTATGTTTGAATTCATGTTCAGGATACTAACCATGGACTGAATGCAACCCTGTCTCCTAAGAATTACGTCCATATAGAACGAAACTGCGTTCCCAATTACGTTTTCTACAAATTATGTTACTACGTATTTGAGACCTAATTACGTTTTGGTGTAACGTATTTTTACGTTGTACTGAAACGTATTTTTGTGAATGAACGAATGACGTAAAACATTTATTAAAGTAAAAGGATTTGCAAGGAGGTGGTTGGGGCGGTTGGAGGGCGTACATTGTTGAGGTAAGACATGCAGGAGACAAGTCAAGTCCCCACTGAGTGTTGGGTTTAGGCAAGAGAAACAGTGAGGTTAGGTTTAGAAAAAAGATTATGTTTTGCTGTCATTTCTACGTTTTTACGTTGTGTTTCTGAAGCGACACAAAACATAAAATAAAACATAACATTTAAAACAAGGTGATATTGCTCATGATAACTCGATAACTCACGTCTGGATGTTGAAATGTAACATCGGATATTAACGCCTCAGGTGGAAGTTCTTAAAACAGAACTGCTGAATGGAAGAACCTAGCATCCTTGTCTCACCCATTGGTGTTTTTTTTGCAAATGAACTCATTCTTGAAGCATCACCAAGCACATATAAAGACCTGTTCCATCTCTCAACATACATCAACCCAACTCAGGCTTGTTAGCCCCTAGCGCAGAGAGAAACATTAGAAAATGCTGTAAAAAAGAACCACACATGCAGGCATGTAAGCAGGCGTACATGTAAAAGACACGTGAACATGCTGTAAACTATTCAGTGACTAATGGAGCTGTGGAACTATGATGCATACTAGAAAAGGCAAAGGAAGAGAACACACAAGGCTGAGAACATAATGATTTTTAATTTTCCTGATCAATTGAGTTCACTTAATTGACATATACATGGATTCATTCCAGTCATCTATGTCCTTCACAGAACTGTATTAAACTAATTAACTTACCTGTTAAGCATTCCTGACAATCTTCTCAGACAGGTGACGGATTAGATCTGCAGAGATTTTCACAGCACTTAAAGCTGCAATCGGCTGGATTAGCGTAATCTGATTTTAAATTTTAAAAAGGTGGCGCTCACACTCACTTTGGACACACATAGTTACCGTGTTTGTAATGAAAAACTTGGCAGGACTATTGTTTGTTGATTAAAGGCTTCTGTACATTTAGAGAAATATTAAATTAAAAAACTGCTGTTTCTAGCTATACTCATTTACTATAATATCAGTTGCTGCACAATGTTTTAGATCAATTCAATGTTATAAAATATGCTTTTCGTTCAAAAACACAATTTCCATGTGTCCAAACATTTGAATGGTAGTATATAAACCAGTAATAATGGTACTGAATCATATGCATATACCACGAGTGGTGATATTGGCATGGCAAAATATATAATGTTGAGTTTAACAGCAGCTATAGAGCAAAGTCAAGGAAAATCTAAATGGATGCGGGAGAATAATTAATTACACACAGCTTCCAAGCAGATTATGAAGTTATCAGTGTTTGAAGACAATGTCACGGTCACCGTTAAGTTTTTCCTTACTTCTTTTCTTTTGCCCTTTGTTTTAAATTTCTTACCACGTCATCTACCCTTGTGTCCTTGAGAACTTTCTCTATTTTCTCAATTTCTGACTTTCTGGTGTCCTTTTAAACCTGTGATCCCCTCAATTCAACCCTGTAAATTCAAAACATTTTGGCATTATACACACCAGCTATGGATTGCTACCCACTGAGCTCCACATATTGTAAGTCTTCAGCTTCTTCACCTCTCCTTTACTGACCTCATCTCCTCTCTGTCATCCCCAAGCTAAAATAAAACCGTGGGGCAACTGGAAAAAATCTGTCTGAGCCAGCTTTGACCAGCAATGATTATTCAAAAGGCCAGTAATTCAAAGAGAGGAATAAATTGGACCAACCATCCTCTGCAATGTGAGCAATCATTTTCCAGAAAATTGAAGCTGGAGCAGTGCACTCTAATATCCTATGTGGCAGGATCGGACGGCCAAAAACTGTAAAGCTGGAGCTACTTTCTTTGGCATAGATCCACATTTTGAATTGCATACCTTTGATCAAAAGCTAAAAATAAGCCCAATTCATAAGCACATATTTTGAGAGTTTTAATCCAGTGTGGAGGTCGTGTATTTTTCTTGTCCCGCTCACTTACACACTCTTACCTCCTTTAATCCATACCTCAATCCTCGTTACTCCACTCAAACACTACACTGAAGTCCCATCATGCCACTTCTCCTCCCATTCATCCCTTCATCCCATTCCCGCTGTACCTCAGATTAGCAGCTGCAGCCCTTACGCGCCACAGAAACAGGCACAGATTGTTCTTTCGTAAATTGAATAATCTCTATTCACACAGGAAAGTCGATCCAAATGTGCCAAGAATGCAGCTTAAGCTTAAACCACACCAAGAGATGCCAAGCGAGGAAGAAAAAGAGAGGAGGCTGGCAACAGTTACCCTGCCGAGACCAAACACCAGTGCCACAGTCAGAGGGGAATCAAATGTTTGTAGAGAATGGAAGAGTCACTAAGTTGTTAAACACCAACAAGGGAACACTGACAAGCTCCACAAGTTACAACAGTACCTGAGAATGACTGGATCCCATCCCAATAGTCACTTCAAATATCGCTTAAAACTCCAAAACATACACACATAAGTTTCATATTCATTTTTGAAAATTAAACAAAAAAGGTGTCTTAAAGTAATTATTTTACAGTGATAATATCCGCTCCAATTGTATCACACAATATGCTGCGTGGTGCTGTTTAAGCTGAGCTCTCCGAATGCCGGGTGTGAGAGGATGCGCTGTGTATTAAGAGGAGGCCTGGGATAGCCGCCAGGGAACGAGTGGCTATTTCTGTGTCAACAAATGCGCAGAGCTACAGAAGAGCATCGTTCACTGAATTCCCCTGTGATGACAGAAGAGCTGCATGCTGGGAAAAAAATAAAAGAGGAATGAACAAGAAAAAAAAAAGAAGACAGAGAGGAATAGTTACGGCTGAACCATGAAGAAAAGAGGAGGGAATTATACTTGGGAGATGCCAATTAAATTATAGGTGATGGGGTGGGCGGTTTGGTTCTGGCTCTGACATAATGGGGGCCCCAGGCTCTCATACTTAACAGAGGTGTTCTTGAGTCCAGGAGAAGCAGCTTTTGTTAGAGGTGATTTGGGGAAAGAGAAGGCAGAAAATGGTATTGAATGCAGAAGACAAGCTATTGTTTGCAGCCTGACAAAGAAAGGTATTTGTAACTGCAGAGCACTTCTGATTTGACAAAGTGCAAGGAGGTGGCAATTTTTATCAGTACTAAGTGTGTTTTCTATGACTGCTTCAGTACAGCAGTAAATCCTGCAATGGTACTGTACACTTCTGAATGAGGGATTTGGAAAGAAGACAGAATGAAAGAAAAGCAGTGAGAGATATAGTCAGAAATCTTTAAAACAAAAAAAAAAACAAAAAAGATCTTTACACATAAAAGAGGAATTATAAGAAGGAAAAATAAACATTTCTAAAGGCTAAAATCATAGCAGCTGATTGTCTGTGCAGCCCTGTTTGCTAACGGATCAGTGCTGATAACAAACCAACAAGCCTAATGCACTTCCCATGGCAGAAAGACATGCATATTGGCTTTAAGATAAAACTGCAGGTAGCAAATCAATAGAGTCAACACAACAGATACACATATACCATGCCTATCTCTTGCTATGTACGTGGTACAGGTCCTTCACACTTACGCAAGAAAGCAAAAAGCAATATAAAAATGTCTTTATGTTTTTTTTATCCACCCACTTGGGAAAAAATAAAACAAAACAATGCCTGGATCTGTTTTAGAGGCTCAGACAAACCTGCACCTGGAACATACACTTCATACAGTGTGATGCAGGAAGTTCATATTTCCAGCTCATATCAAAAAAGATTTTTAAAACTATAACTCAAGTTATTTCGTAACAAAGACTGAACGCAGTAGAGGATCAAATGTGAGTTTGAATACAAGTAAATGAGGTTACAACACGGAGATTATGAGTATCAGCAAGTGTACAAAGATAATTTGATAAAGTTTGCATTTGAACATTCATATTTTCTCACCATACAGCCATTTTTGCATTGTGTTGAAATGGTTTTACCTCATAGCAAAGCTTTCTGATGCTCAAGCATCCTTGGATAACCCAAAAGAACCACTCAGAATCAACTTTAACACACACACACACACACAATCTGGACAGTTTACACCACAGGGAGTCCAGATCACACCGCGGTCTTGTCCTTTCAAGCCACACACATTAATTTCCAGAGCCTTTTTTTATTTCCTGAGGCACTCTTAACCATAAAAGCTTTTTTTTTTTTCATCTCAGATGGAAGCGTGCAGACAGACGTCTGATTATAATCTTGCAGTTACACAACAGCTGACACGCAGGCAGACATGTTTAACCAAACCCAAACATATTCTCTTGTGCAGAAAACAATCACACAAGTCAGGTTTAAAGAAAGACTGTGAAGGGGAAAAGCTTCATAGAGAGAAAATTCACTCCCTATGTCCTTGCTTTGGTCACCTTGGATTACTTGTAGCACTTACGTTAGAGGGAAAGAAAGTGAGAAGAAAACTGAGTAAGGGAAAGCGGTACATCACGGCTGGACTGGTGTAGCTACCTTAAATGTTGAGGGCCCAGGATTACCTGCCATACAAAAGGTGATTTAAAAGTGTGTAGCTTCAGCAATTACTCAATTTTAGTTTCTCATCTGGACACTATCTGCAGCAACATAGAATAATAATGATATTGCATTTAGCTGGATGCAATAATGGCTAATCCATTACAGAATGGTCAGAGCAGTCAGAAAGCCATTTCTCACAGCATTCACTTTAAACCAAACTGCCTCTTTGCATAAAAGCTGCTTATAGCACGAGTTATCAACGACTCACAGTAAGGGTACGTAGAGTAGCTTATTACCAAACTGAAATGAGAGTTTTTGTGCTGTATGTTGCTATGTGTTTTGTTTAGTTTGTATTTATTTGTTAAAATTGGTATTGGAATCCGGGAAAGGAGAGGGTATTTCTATCTTCTCCGTTGTTATTTCTTAACATAAACATGTCCTCTATATCTATGTTTGAGAGAGAGAGAGAGAGAGAGAGAGAGAGAGAGAGAGAGAGAGAGAGAGAGAGATATACAGTCAAGATGGTAGCATTTATTGCACTGCTTCTACCCCTAACAACTTCAGATTTTTTTTTTCCAATCAATCCTTAGGTTTTCTTTTGTTTTTGTTTTATTGTTGGTGTGGCTCTTTTTCTGGTTGTAGTTCCTTCCTTTCCTTTTAATAGAGAGCAGCTGTAACATGGCAAAGCAATGTCTCTCTAGGATTAATAAGGTTTTTTGAATCTTGAATGTTAAAATGGCAGCTGTAGGACAGTGTGTATGAGGACTCTATATCAAAATGGATCTGAAATCTATCTAATCATCTAAATGTTAATATATTTACGTAAAAAATATTTTTGGCATTTTAAGTTGTCATGTCTACGTATACTGTCAACGTAGATTGTGCTGGGTCATGGAGTTGAGTGAGGTGATCCCGCCTGCAGGTCTAGATCTAGGATAGCCGTGTCTAGTCATCACTTCAATAACTCAATTTAATGAAGCAACATACCCCAGTGACAGCGATGACAAGATCTGACACAGTCTTGACACTCCATCCATTCCCCTTCTTTGGTAACCTGACATTGACTCATAGGTCACACTGAGCTGCTCAGGGAGCTGACAGACAGCCTCTTGCACACAGTTTGTATGTTTTTCAGGGTGGTGGATGTAGGTGCTAGTGGGTTTTAAGCAGTTAATTACTGTATGCCAAATAGTAATTTGCTGTCCAAGCAATTTTACCTTACAATATATGTGTAATCTATGTAGTGTAATGACATTAATTAGAAATCACAATGTACTTAAAAGTCAGCTTCATTCTTTATGAAATAATAAATCCCGGTCCATCCAGTAACAGGGTGTCATTACCTTATCTGACTATAAGGCTTTATAACATACAATCTGCCCATTAAAGTTAAATATTTAATATATTTTGACAGTTACTTTAACGTGAAGTAGTGATATTCTCTCAATTGTGCACTCTATCGCTTCCCAGAAAATGATATAATTTTTCCTCTTATTCACGCTCTCGCACACCATTCACAGTGATATATGGCATATATCAGTTGAGTTCCAACATTGGCAGATCAGAGACTTGGCAGGCAGTCTACTCTCGTCTGCATGCAAGGGCACGCTGTGTGTTTACTTCACCATCAGCGAGTGTCAACCTTCACAACCCCAACTCTCAACTGAACAGACAGCCTCGATGGCAGCAATTTATCTCCCCATCTGATTGCCGTCAGCCGTCTCTCGCTGCCAAGGAACAGGAATCCATTCGAAAGGGGAAAAATACCATCAACTGATTATGAACTGTAACACAAACAGCCTTTCTAAAGCCGTCGACACGTAAGTAAGTAAAAAATAAGAAACCAAGTACAGTGATAGCAGTTTCTTGCTTTAAGTATAACACATAACAGAAGGAGGCCTGTGTACTATTACTGCAGAACCCACTGAGAATTCCCAACTCCCATTAGAGCGATGTGGTCCCGCTAATACAGGATCAACATTTGTTGAGTCGATTTTGAGTCAGTCTTCCCCTGTAGTGAAAGCTTTAAACAACGGCATAAGAAGTCAGTTTAACTTTAAGAAGCTACGGAGGAATGCTGCAGCACTGCAAAATCAAAACACACAACAACAACAAAAAGCTTTGAGGGGAAAAAAACAAAAAACAATCATGCACATACAAAAAGTTATTAACAACTTCAAACAGTGTGTATCGATCCTAGCTTCTGCTGTGTCTGAAATGACTTTCCAAAGGGACAGCAGAGCCTTTTTCCATTCATTATAGCTCAGCCTCAGAGGAGAATCGCTGGAGAAGACGACACATCTTATAAACAGACATTAACCAACAATAGGCCTATTTAACTGCAAGCTCTCTTTAATGAGTCAAACTTCATTAAAACATGTTTGTTGCAGCGTAATTATTATTCCCCTGAGGAATAAGAAGACAGTTCCTCATCCAAAGAAAGTTCTGACAATGTAATTGTGACCTGTATGTGAACTTATGGGACCTAATTTGCATAAATCTTCATAAAAAAAAACACAGGACCCTACTGAAGATTAAAAGTCTGTGTAGGACTGACGCTCTTTCACACTCCCCAAGCATGTGCATGACAAATTATTTCCTCGAGCGTCTTGTGGATGTTAATGAGGATTAACCTGGCATCGACAATTATCAGCCTTCGCCAAGTGAAAGTTTGAAGTGGATTCTGACACAATGTATAGATCAGCCTCTGATTTATCCCCAGAAATGGGCTCTAAAATAGACACATCTCTAAAAGCATGACTGGAAATAATTTAAGCTCTTATCAGAAATTTAGATGTAGTCAGCCACTTAGCAAGAAAAATCAATGAGCTTTCATTCCTCACGTATTCTGTCTCTTTAAAATGTGATCTACTATCAATCCATGGGTATAGGAATAGATCAGTATTTAAGGAAATAGGATTATTTCCTTTCTTGAGTTCAATAAGAAGATAGATTCCCCTGTCTGTTTGCTGAGTATAAAGCTAGAGCTACAGTAGCAAGAGATTATCTTAGCTTAGGAAAAAGACTGGAAATAATGAGAAACTAATCAATCTGCATTTGAGGAAATGTTTTCTGCTGTGTGGCAGTCAAAAGGTGTCATTCTGTTAATCACGGTTAACATTTCCATTGATTGACCCTATATACTGTATCTTATAAAGCTCAGAAAACAGCACAGAAGCTGTATTATTGGAGGATGTATTGTATTTACAGCTGCAGCAGCTGGCTTACTAGCTCCAAGATTACAAAAAAAGTATCAAGTATCAACAGTAACAACATCATATAAGTGATAAGTTATGGGTACAATTTAGTGTAGCATGTAATCGTAACTATTTACAGGTGGTAGCAGGTGTACTTTTCGACTGTGCTGGTTTCCTCTACTTTCAGTCTTCACATCTAAGCTAAGCTAATTGTTCCGTAGTCCCAACAAATGGACAAACGAGAGCAGGGTATCAATCATCTCACTTAATGAAACACGAATATCTTATTTATGACCTACAATGCTGCACTAGTCTAAACATAGCTCATAGGGTGGAATGAGGTCTTGTGTTCTCTTAAGTACAAGCGTCTTGACGGGTTATGAGAGGACAACAGTGATGCCTGGAGCCACAGACAGAGGATGACAGACAGGGACGACAGTGGACAATCGACAGGAGACACTGAGACACACTGGTACAGGGTGAGATGAAAGAAAAGTGCACAGAGAGACAGGGGAGGGGAGGGAGTGAATAATAGAGAGCGGAAACAGAGAGGGAGGAACAGCGGATTGGAGCAAACAAACAGGGATTTCCAGATAAAAGTGGGTAGAAAGCAGAGACAAAAATGGATTATCATTTGACAGACACAGACTGTGTGTGTGTGTGTGTGTGTGTGTGTGTGTGTGTGTGTGTGTGTGTGTGTGTGTGTGTGTGTGTGTGTGTGTGTGTGCTCAACACACACGTATGAGTCATAACTGGACTGATTGCTAACAGTCAGCATGGGAGAAATAGACCAACAATTTTTAAGCTAAACTGTATGTATCACTAGCAATTTAGGTTTTTAGGGTTCACTACTACATTTCTAAAAACAGGAGTAACATTTTAAAGCTTCACCCTTCCCCAGCTTATGTCCTAAACAATACTATGTGCATGCATGTGCATCTGTTATGTTCCTGTGCTCATGTGGTTGTGCCATCAGCAGACATGTGCACACATAGCTGGGATGACATACAGAGATGAGCATCCATGTACTCTGGCTTAATGCGGAACAAATCCTTATCTAGACATTAATCCCTATATTAAGACAGGCTTAGCTGCTGCGTAATGATACCTTCCTGGGTATGAGCACGTTGAGTATAATTTCAGGCTGACAGGAAGACAGGAATTTCAATTTTAACGAGTCCATATCCAATATCTGTAGAATAATATTGAGAATTGTGAATGTGATGCAGGACAGGGAGTTTTTATATGAACTGGTAATGCAATAAAAAACATTAGTTTAGTATACACATTTAGTATATATTTTTTAGTCCTAAATGTACTGACAAGTAAAAACCAAGCCAGCCTCATTAGCAGGTGTTGTTATAGCAACAGGAAATAGCTGAAAAGGTGGCATTTAAAACTCATAGGTGAAATTAGGACGCTGTTAAAACTTACACACATACTCCTTCCTACTCCCTGACGTTTTTGTGTTTTCCCCTCGTTTCTGAACTGTCCTCTCTGTATTCTTCTCTCAATATCAGTTTCATTCTCTCTCATGTTGTTTCCACACGCACACAGTCCTACACACAAAATGCTCTGTAGACCTGAAAATGTGCACAGTGGTGGGCTGTACAAGTCTATGAATCACTGCTGCATCCTGCTGCTGCTAAAGCTACACTTGTGTCCCACACAATTCAATTCACTCACAACTACAGGCCTAATAGCCCCCGTAACCCTCTCTACTGTCACCTCTGAGCACACCTCACACCTCTACACCAAATCATGTCGTCAAACAAGAACCACTGCTGGTGAAAACCAGAGTTTTCCAGAGTTTTCACCAGCAGAAGATTAAAGCTATCTGACTTTCAGGTCCCAGTCAACCTCCAAAAAACACATCACCACAAGTACCAATAACATTCATCATTAGACTGCTAAATAACATTTTTTGAGACTCCATGTGTGTAATTGTCACATCCAATTATTGGCAAAGTTTCTCTGTGCTGTGAAAGCCTCTCAAGGCATTGTAAAACTGGAGGAAACAGTCTGGTGTGACACTACAAGTTAGTAAATTAAACTAGTAAATTAAATGTCTCACGTAAATCTAATGAAAAGATCAAGTACAGTATCTTTAATGCATAAACAAGTATTTACTACTGACTTTTGGATCAGGCCAGCTTTTCCACCCAGTTTATGCTATTCATTTAATATTTAGTTATAAACAAACAGTTATACAGTATGGACACTCAAATGAATGGACCTAAAACATTTATGTAGAAGTTCACAAAGCACCGTATTCCACCGTTCTGACGAGAGACTTATCAATAAAGATGAAACATATGGAAGTCACTGCAGAAGTATTTTAATATGCGAAGACCTACTGAACTTGCTGTAAGCAAAATGTGTTCTGATGCAGCCACCGATAAAGTAGTAGAGCAGTTAGGTCAAATGAGGTCATGAAATATGTGATATGGTAATGTGATTTATGAGGAAAATGCAGACTCCAACAGGTGCACACAGAGATAAAGAAGGAGCGAAGTAAGGAGAAACACAGAGGGTATGGATAGATGCTGGGGTGTCATAACTGTATTAGAAGGGGTGGAAAGCCTTTATTATGGATTTTATCTGTGCATATCATATTATGCTCTTTTCTATTCTGCACAACACAGCCCAGCACAAGGCTGAATACCAGGATGTTTAACCGTTAGTGCAGTTAGCATGATGTTATCAACTGAACTCCGTTTGTTTTCTCGTGTTCTTTATGGCCTTTCCTCTTCTGTAAATCACTTGAATGTTCTTATTAAAAGTCCTCTATAAATATATCTGACTTGTACTGGGAGTGAAGAGAAAATAATTACCGCTGCAACAACACCAGGTAGAGTAGGTTAGGATAATAAAGTGTTGCTAATACAAAGTGAGGCCATAAAATACAGTCAAGCAATCTAGGCCTCTACAGAAAGATTCCCAGATGTTATCTTGGGAATTGGTTTACTGAAATTACAACTTCATGTAATGTAGACACTAACCAATAACAACACCATGATTCATAATTTATTAAATAGTGTCTTGGCTCCACCAGACAGGAAATTGTATTTAAAATGTATAGAAAACCACTTCACATTATTTCTTTTTTACATATTTGATCTTATTTGATATTTATACCTGTCACTATGTAATATTGTTTATCAATGACCTGTGCCCTGTGCTCACGTGTCATCTTGGCTTTAGGTGTTTTATAGGATACACCGTTTGAAGAGAAGCTGTAAAATTAAGGAAAGTTGTCATTAGTTGTGCATCAGCTTTTCAAAAGTATAAAAGCTAAAGAGGTGAAACATGTTACAAGAAGTACACGTAGAGAATAAGTATCGGTGCTGTACCCGCTATTTCAGTGACTAACTACATAAACAAGCCTGCAAGGCAAATAGAAGAGTGCAAACAAAACAAAAAAATATCTGTGTTTACGGAAACAGACAATGTTCCTTTCCTCCTTGATATTTCCTGCATAAAAATCTCAAGAGGAAATTGGCATTGATGCTGCTGCACATCCCAAACTCTGTTCACACAACCATTAAACCTTCTCTTCCATGAAACTGATGCTGTCACTCGACACTAAACCTCGACTCGACATGACACGACAAACACCGCCGACGATTTTATTTGGTCCAACATGTCCTCCAGCTACTGTGGTCTGCTACTTGGTGCTTCGTATGTAGGGTCCATTGGTTTTTATTAGAACTGCTCAGATGATGAGAGCAGTGAGAAGGATTTAAATACTAAAAGGAAGTGTTTCAGCTGCATTTTTCACTTACTGTGCATTGGGATCTCAACACTTTCAAAATATAGGTGTACTACGATTACAATATTGGACCTGAATGCCTACTTTATGGACATTCAATAATTCATGTTGTTTAATAAATTAGGGTGACGGTACAGTGCAATAAAAAACAATGCATTAAACAAAAGCAGTGAATTTTCTCACATTTAGAAGGAAATTAAACAACTGTGTAAGTAAGGAAAAGATTTATTTATTAGACTTGTGTACTGTAATATGCATCAGGGCAGCTGCATTTAGAAGGTATAAAAATCTACAGACTATATATTATAAATAAAATGTCTTAATATATATATCTCAGTATTTATTAACAAACTTTTTTTTTATATCAGAAAAGGTTTAGCTTTAACCTGCAGGTCTGAATACATGAATAAAAACAACAAAGAAAAACTACAAGCTCCATGACCTGCAGTACTGAAAATAATCCACCGTCATACAGAATTGAGGTGAAGCGCCACACTTCCTAAAAAAAACAATGCAAAAACTAACATGTCAACAGGATCAGTGTACAGGAGTAAACTCACTTGGTGTGTTCGCGTTACTTTTGGCTCATAAACCAACACCGGGGAGACCTAGACGTGGAGGGAGCTAAACTGAAGCACACTTAAGTCCTGCTGCATTGCAGTGAAGTGACCCGGGTCTCACAAGTAACACTGCCACTAACAGCAGTACAGCCAATTTAACTCTGCACACCTACTGAGCACGCTTCTAAATCAGTGTTCAATCACTAGAATGACAGGCTCACCTAATTACTGCCCTCC
Source organism: Ctenopoma multispine (assembly GCA_034779795.1). Classification (NCBI taxonomy): domain Eukaryota; kingdom Metazoa; phylum Chordata; class Actinopteri; order Anabantiformes; family Anabantidae; genus Ctenopoma; species Ctenopoma multispine. The sequence goes on along the minus strand of JAUYWH010000012.1, from coordinate 21,970,123 downwards.
TCCTCACCCACACTCTCCCCGCTCCCTTCCCCTGTCAACTCTTTCTGCAATGTGTTGCCTGCTCAAGTACTCAGGCAATGACTGGCTATTTCGAGCTGCGCTGTCATCTGGAGCTATGTTATATGAACGTCTTCTTTCAGCCTGCTAATTATTACAATCCACCCGTGCTTCTCAAAGATACGATTCACTGCCTATTTGCGTCTAAGCAAACCAAACATCCTGTCTGTTCTGTGATATCTCGCTGTGAGGAAAAACATGGTCAAATTTGGCTGGATGTCTGCTAGGGTTTGTGTTTACACAGAACTGGAACTGAAATGCTTTAATGTGTTAGCGTTAGCCTTGTAAGAGCATTACTAATTCAATCTTTCCAAACACAAAACTCAAACTCTTATCAAATTTACAAATCTGTCTGTTGCCTGCTTTCAACAAGCGTAAACACACAAGCAGAGATCCAAACCCACATGATGAAAAAGTGTGCACAACCACAAGAAAGCCTGAGCCTACTGGATTTTAGAAATACGTCCTGGAAACGATGCATGTGCATCTGTCCTCAGGAGGCCCCTACGTATGAATACAAGGAAGAATTGTTAGTTTTCACAGGGACAATATCCACCAGAAGCTTCTGCACGACTCCATAAACACAAACACACACACACACACACACACACACACACACACACACACACACACACACACACACACACACACGAGTGTAACCAAGCATTACAAAAAAATAATTAATTTTTCACCAGTCAGAAAATAACAGAGATACGATACATGAATAAACATCAAGCAAATGAGGGCAAACTGAGAAAAAGAGAGCACTGAAAGACACTAAAACATGCAGTGACACATCACTCCAGAAGAGGGCGCTAAAAGCAGTGAGGAACACTGATTAATAAAGCAAAAAGTAATTAGTGGAATTTACAATAAATATGTTGCCATAAATATAAACAGCTGTAGCATAGAGACAACATGAAAGCCCTTTATTAGATATTCACTTTTCAGTTCAAGAGGAATAAAAAGGCAAAGAAAAATGTAGACTAGTAGTGTAGTTTTCACTGAGCTTAAAATAAAAATTCAAGAAACAAAAAACATAATTTTTTCCTAGTACAATTTCCATTAGTACTTAAATTATTTTGTTTAACCGACTGAAATAGTAAAATCCATGTTTGAACCATGTAATTATTTAAAATAGAAAATCTTTATTTTATTTTCTTTTTTTAGTAACACAGCAGGACAGTCTCAGCCTGAATATAGCTTACAAAATCTGATTTGAGGCTGTGGTTTGAAAAGAGACTGACAGAAGTGTTGTGTGCCAGTCTGGCTGCAGGCCTGTGGTCAGACAGTTGGACCAACACCGCCATGAACAGAGAGGTCAGGCAATTTCTGACAACATGGACAACAGTGCTCCCTATGGACCCTGCAGAGAAAGTCATTTTAAAAGACTGCACAAGAGTGGCTTTGGAGACCGAGTGTGCATTTAAATGGTCAGGAGGTATTTCATAGCCACTGTTTCTTAATAAAAAAGCTGCATTGTTAGACACAAATAGCCACTGTTGGCTGCCACACTAGAGCGCAGTGTGTAGTGTTAGTTGACAAGTTTTCATTGTTTTGGCTGTACTCCAGCACACTGGATTTTAAAAGAAACAATGGCTTTAAGGGTGTGTGCTGGTGGTAACGTGTCTACTGGGTGGACAGATCAGCCTGTAGGAAGTACATACTGTATGAGAAAAGCAACTGTTTCTCACTGAATATAAAGAGAAAAGAGCTGAAAGTCCACATTTTACACTCAGTCATTGACTACAGACACTAAACTAAATTCGCGAATACTTAAAGAATGCACTGTATGCTATTATTACATGTTTTTTTTAAGATCACAAACCAACTCAGAGAACATATTCTCTGCTATTTCATTTTCACAATCCAGCTTGTGGTCACGCCTGGCAAACCCTCGAAGAGCAGTGGCTCCATTAGCATACAGTGTTTGGTTTAGTAGATGACAGCCTGGCAACTGAGCAGTGCAGCTGTGGAAAAAAAAAACCCTCAGTGCAGAGGGCACAGTCATAAAACACGATAAAACAAAGAGAATCAACAGGACGGTCTGACTTCTGTGCACCCTGCAAAAAAAAGTGTCACAATGAGAGAAACAGTTGGTGCTGCTCTATTACTGAACCATCACATTTCATTGAATTATCAATCTGTCTTCTCCACTTTAGCTGAAAGTGGTTAATCCTGCTAAACATAGTGAGCAGGATGTAACCTAGGTTGGCTATGTATTTAATTGGAATTAAAGATGAATACTGGGTTTCCCTAAATGACAAAGAGAAGTCTGGATATGTAGTCCACATGTCTCCAGATGTCCTTGTCTACACCAGTGCTTTCATTCATCCGACCACAACTGTAATTGCAGATGTGGAGTTGGCAGGAATCCAGCACTGAAGTAATGCGTACCAGGAGATGAGCAGTCCCACCTACACTATAATATACATGTACTCTACAGCCCGAAATATTAAGTGTTTACAATGGCTGAACATTACTAGGGGAATGATGGACTGCAGAAGTGAAAGTAGGATACTGGACTGACTTCAACAGTGGCTACGCAGGCTGGGAAAATGGAGCATACTGAATGTCAGGAGAAGTTATTAGCAGGCACTGCCAAAACCTCAATTATCAAAAATAGAAATGGAAAGTGAGAGTGCTTATACTGAGGCACAGGGATCAGGTGACAAAACCAAAAGCATGCATCCATGTACCAGCAGCTATTCTCTCTGCAGAGTCATCACAATAGGAGGTCAGCGACGGTTTGAGTCAGGCCTGTGTTTTCTAATCAGCTATGACCCCTAACAAGTAATTGTTCCATCACAGCGTGGGGCTCCTCTGCTACTGTTCCTCTGACAGGGGTGGCACGTGGCTACCGTACATCTCACAGGGTCAAAGAATAAAATGAAATGAATTGCTGTGTGTAAGCAGAAGATGTACGTGGATGAATTACATACATGTTTTAAGCAAAGCCCTTCTGTCTGTGCACTTTACCACACAGTCAAAGATTGATGCTGCAGTATACATTTTAATTTAAGATGAACATGTCTGATTTTTGTTGTCTCTCACTGTCTAATTTTCTGGTCCTTGGTGAAACTCAGGTGGTTGTTTGTTTGTTATTTGGTTGTTGCAATCTATGATTTTTTTTGTTTGTTTGAAAGACCCACAGACATATTAAGACATAATCAGATTGAATAAAAACAGCTATGTTTTCTGATACTGTCACCAAGAGGAAGCAAAAACAGATTGAAAAAGAGAAGACTGAGGATGGAAGTGAGGGGGCCACCGCACAGTATTTTTCATCTGTTAGTGTTAAGTCTCAGAGTGTGACAATAAAATTTCATTTGTGCAGTAGAAATTCAAACCACTGGAAAACCGTGTGAGACTGATACAATTCACCAGGATCTCATTACCCACTGTGCCCAATGTTGATCTTAGATCAAGGAGCACTTGACAATTTTGATGTTCACAACTTTTAAAATATCAGTTACTGTAGTATGAGACATGCAGAGTATACTGTACAGGTTACAATCTGTTCTTGCATTCAGCCAGCACATGTGTAGTAAAAATGTATTTAATTCACAAAAATATAACCTTTTATTTCTTACACCATCGCTTACTCAGGAAGGGAAAAAAATATCTATACCACGCTAATATTGAGTCCTGAAATAAATTATAATACATTTTCTTAAGAAGCAGCATCAGCATAAGTTAAAAGTCACTTAGACTGTTGTCTGAGTAAATGGCCAGTCTGGTTAGCAGTGAACTGACTGAGGAAAAACTACATTCACAAACAAGCAACAAGCAACACAGCTATAATAGAATAGAGTCTCAACAGAAAACGGTCCAACAAGGACATCTGGATGCATTTTTTGTTCGACCAAAGATCTGACAAAATGGTGGATGTAACAATGTCACTGCAACAGTAGTGGTTTCTACTAGCATCATAATACTGCTGTAGTTTTCCTTTAAAAATGTAATTTTGCATGTGGTAACATGATATAAATCCTATTAAATGAGGTGTATTCTCTACATATAGAAGAAAATGTAATCTGGATTAAAGGTTCAATGGATCAGAAATATCAAATAAACTAAATTCCACCACTGCTAAACATTTGAAAAGGACGATCTGTGTCAAGCACTTAGAGTGTTGAGTGTTATCAGAACATGTGACACTGCAGTCATTGAACAGAGGAGGAAAACGCACCGCAACACCAGCTGTGTTTCATTATGTCCACGGAGAAAAATAAAAAATAAAAAAGATCCGCTGGGAAACACACACGTCTTGAAAAACGACCACCGGGGGTGAGTCTTTAATTCAAGTGGCGGAACATGTTTACAAAAATTATAGGTATTACGACAAACAGAAGTTGAATAGAAGTTTAAATCCCTCCTATCAATCACCCCAAGCTTTTCTGTTATTTATTTTATGTTATATCATTTTAATACAGATCATGTAAACCTTCATAAATAAGTGAATGACAGGTGTCTTAACCTATCACATTATGCCATGAAGGTTGGCGCCTGCTTCTTTCACCTCAGACCGCAGTAATGCTTAATGGTAGTGATGTAGCTTCTCTGGACAACTTTATGCTGTCATTATTGGGTTGGTCTGATTACAAGCTATGGATAGTCTTGGCCAATTTAAGACAAAATACATGTTTACTGTGTGTCGCTGATGCATTTCCTGTTGACTGAATGTCACTGAATATTCCAAGGACGATTGTTTATGTTACAAATAAATCTTTAAATCTACATTTTGTTATTATTGAGAGAACATTTCTTAAAGCTTAAGGATTTTTTTTTTACTTTGATTAAAGGGCAAGACAGTGGTTAGTGAAGTTTCTAACAATAACACTTTAGACATCTTTAATTTGGAGAAACTGGAGGTAGCAATGATCTGGTATGTCCTTCTCTGTATTTATTCTGATTGTGGTTGAAAGGTCATGAGAAGTGTAGGGAGAGTCATTTCGTTTTGATGGGGATTGATTCACCGTGGCCCCAAGTAAATGGGTTTACTGCGCATTCACACAAACACACACAAACACATTTAAAGAGTCAACAAATACACATTTGACACATTTGGTACACAGTTTGAGAAGCCAAAAGTTTGATGAGTGCAAGGATTTGTGGCAAAATCAGAAGAGGCAATCACCTCTTGATGGTCTAAAAGGGATATCATTTTATAAATAAAAGATGATAAAGAGTGAAACTGTCATAATCAACAACACTGACTTGATCGTCATAAGAAAAAATTTAAATAAAGCACTTCTAATATAAGTGCATCACGGGCTGGCATATAAAACTAAGCACAAGCTAAAGAGAACAGGAATAATAAAAGAGAGATGCATAAAATTTTAAATCATATTAAAAGAAACAAGGCAACACGAGATTGAAAGAAAGCAAGATCAAAACCCATAATTGTACATAAAAGCAAAACTAAGTCATGAAAGCATTTTAAGAGGTGATTTAAGTATAGTTAGAATCCTTATGACAGCAAGGAAATAAAATGGCTTTGCTTTAATTGGGAGTGTTTCATGTGGCTCTTACTGTAAGAACTGGGTTTTAATGCGTGTTAGAGCTCATTATGCACAGCAAAGCCAGATGAGTATATCAGCTACATGCTCTCACCTCAACCTGCAGATGCAGAGGAGAGGGGGTGACAGCTGTGGCTGCAAATACTGCAACAGCGATGCTATGATGATAATCAATGAATCAAACACATGATATACTTTTCTATTGTATGACAAATGGGAGGAGTAAGAGAGAAAGTACAGGAAACAGACTAACTAAACTAAAGTGAAACAATGGGTAGCGATATAGAAACAGAAAAAAGATAAAAGAAATTGGACTGTGAGCCAAAAGTGTGAGTCATCCACTGTGTTGTGTTGCGTTAACTGATGAAATACAGGGACAGTCCCGAGGGAGACATTGATCAGGTTCTGCCCATTTCCTCAAAAGGAGACTACACTGACAGACGCACATTCGATTCAGCAGAGGAGAAAATAAGACTCTGTGCCTGCACAAATCAGAGAAAGGTCTTAACATCTTTCCTCTGCCCCACCCGCAGCATTTATCTGTTGGTGCTCTTACCACCATGCTAACCAGATAACCTCTGGTGTGAGTCCTTCTATCTAATATTGGTATGGTGCTTATATCTAATTAAGACCATCCCATAAATTAAAGCCTTTGAGGTCTGGGGGAAGCTGGAACGGAGGAAGATCCCCATCTAATAGGGTGGAGGAAGCATATGACTGTAGGAAAAGCTCAACCCTAATTTAATCCTGTGTGTTTGTGTATCCAGGATGTGCACACGATGAATACCACATTACCAACACATGCATTTTTCTCCACTGCTCTGCCACTGCTGGCGTGGTGTAAAGTGAGGTAAAGTAAAGCACCTTTCAGGCACACAGCAAACAGATATTACTTATAATATCCCTCATAGAGAGAATAAACAAACCATTTCCAAGCCAACTGGTCCATAAACTCAGGCACTCTTACTGTAATCTCTAGGAATCTGTAGCAACACACATTTCAAGCTTGACAAAAAATCCAATAAAACTCAATGCAGATATATAAAGTATTTTACATGTTCTACTTCCACCTTAAAAGCATTATCTTTCAGTGTCAGACAGCATATTGAAATGCTTGGAGTGGATGTTGGCAGAAAACACACCTCAGAGGTAGATAAGATAAGATAAGATAATCCTTTATTAGACAAGTGGAACAGAGACGGAACATAACCTGAATACAGAAAGGTTTAAACAACCAGTCATACAAAAGAGCCAGACTGCACCTTTTACAGTGTGTGCTGTCCGTCTTACTCCTTCCACTGCAATCCCACAGAGGATCCTCCACGCTCTCTCATTCTGAACTCCCTCTATGACTCAGTGTCCAAGTACTTGGACTGGTCGCCATTGTCATTTCAACATCACAAAGCAGATAAGGTCAGTAGGATGAATTGCTGTTTCTTTTTCTTTTGGTAAGAAAGTACATAAGTTTTATGTTTCATTGCTTGTGCATAATGAAAAGCCAGTATGGCTATTATTCAGACAAACGAGTGTCTCCCTGCTGTCTTTGCAAGTCTCTCTCACTCCCACTGGACAGAGGAGAGCTCATCTAACACTGACCACCATCTCAACACAACATGGTTGCTGCTAATGAGGATCTACACAGGTAGGAAGAGAGAACTAGGCTGAGGGATTGAGAATGATAGAAAAAATGTTGGGGAAACAAGAAATAATTCCTAGGATACTTTAAATAAACTGAGGAGCTAAGGAGGTCGGGAGTGATTTTTCCTGCTCCTCAAGACAGCGCTTGAAATTTGACCAGCAGCAGAAGTAATCACTGCAGACTTATATAGACAAAGTATAAAAATAACAGCTCAGCCAATTGCTCTCAGTCTGTCTTAGTGTTCCTGCAGATAACTGTAGAGTTTATCTACGTGGAAATGTATACAGGTTTATCTAAAGGAAGACAAGGCTAAGCCTCCGTTCACCTCTCTGAGCAAAGACAAAAATGCAACATAATGACACACACACACACACACACACACACACACACACACACACACACACACACACACACACACACACACACAAGCAGGCAAGGTTATTGAGGAGAAACCCATCTATTCAGTCAGCTCGAAATGCTAAAGCAGTGTATGAACTATGAAAGCAAGCGTACCACAAGTAGCTGCAGTGGATTATTTTTCACTATCTCATCAGCCGATCCCACAGGCTCAGCAGCTTCAGAGGACGACAGCGCCGTGTAGCTGCTGATTTGTCACTCTCAGGGGAAATCAGAAACCTCCATCAGATGCCATAAAGCGCCATCTGTTTAGGTGCCTTTGCTCGGGAGACATACAGAGTGGTGTCTTTGCAGAACTCACTCGCTTTTCTTCTTAGGAATTTCTCTCAAGTGAAAACTGCTGTAGGACACATAAGCCACATGAGTGACAAGATTGGTCAAAGCTCCTAACAAATACCCACCGATCAAGACTGGCATCCAAATGTATTTGATTTGAAATAGACATATTTTAGGCAGACTAATTTAAAATGCGTGTTAAATTTCATTGTTTTTGGGGGGAGTGGGCTGCCTCAGTCAGTAGCTGGGATGTGAGACAGACCAGGTCTCTCATAGAGTCTTGGAACAACTTCTAGCAAGACTGCCAAAGTTGTGTTTACATGTCTTTTCTGTTTAATGCCATCATTGTGAGGACATTTTTACTAGTCTTCAGGTTAGAATTAAGTTTAGGTAAGGGTTAAGGAAACTGATGGAGTTATTTAGTTATTTGTGGTGTTTAATGTTAGGGCAAGAGGATAGGAAATCAAACAGCAAGGCTAACTTCTGTTTGTGTGAGAGAGAGAGAGAGAGAGAGAGAGAGAGAGAGAGAGAGAGAGAGAGAGAGAGAGAGAGAGAGACAGAGAGAGAGAG
>JAUYWH010000012.1:21917117-21961542 GCA_034779795.1 Ctenopoma multispine | reverse complement strand
AGAGAGAGAGAGAGAGAGAGAGAGAGAGAGAGAGAGAGAGAGAGAGAGAGAGAGAGAGAGAGAGAGACAGAGAGAGACAGAGAGAGAGAGAGAGAGAGACAGAGAGAGACAGAGAGAGAGAGAGAGAGACAGAGAGAGAGACAGTATGCGTAAGCATGCACATGTATAATTGCAGTGGTCAGGGGGGCTATATTTATGTCTGCTAATTAAGTTTAATTATATTAAATATCACCTACTAAGGGCCATATTAAAGACTAATTAGAAATCATGGAGTCTGTGGCAGCTGTACAGATCACCTCAACAGCCCTGAACACATGAAAGAAAATTAAAGCAGTGACTGTGATGATCAGAAGTCAGCAGGGAAACTCACTCACATAAGCTTTACAAAACAGTAACACAAAAATGTGACATGATATTAAATAAATGTTTCCTATCACATGATATTTACTAAAGAAGGTCTAAAAAAGCCTAAGTAAGCCTAGCATTTCAAACCCTGTATCAATTATAATGTTACCCTAAAGACAGTAAAATGTGATGACACATTAAATTACACTGGTAATACACCTGGTAATGTGGCTGCAGAAAAAAAGGTCAGAAGGATTTGTCCTTCCTGCTCAACACACAAAGACACTCACAGTGCTGACAACATCAGTACATCTACACAAGGCACTTCCACATAAAAAAAAAAAATCCACATCAAGACTCAGACAAACAACCCACACGAATAACGTAACACAGCTAATCCCCAGCAAAAGAGAACCGCAGCCAAGAAAACACAACTCCCCCAACAACAGGCAGACTGAAATAAACTCCATCCAGACCTGCTTTTCTGGCTTTTCATGCTAAAGATGAAGGGAGGACAGGCCATTAACAACATACATCTGTTTTACTGTCGTCTGTGCATCTGCAGTTGCACGTCACATTCACGCAGCTTTGGTCTGTATCATGTAAAACAATGTCACATGTTAACATGGGACCCAACACTGGATTATAGCACAGAATAAACACCTTAGAAATTAAGAAGAAAGGAATAATGCATGTCTGTTTAACACAATGGAGCCATTCAACCACCCATAAAGCTGAACTGGACTAGTTACACAATTTCTGGATTTTCCCTTAGTAGAGACAAGTTGCAGTCATTATTAGTTCACTAGTCTGAGAAACTGGACTCATTAAAGAAACATCATTACATTGTTAATACATGGGGTCAAAGAGAAATTTGGGCCAAACAGAACCTGACAGACCTTAATCGCAGTTTAAAAATAACACATTTTTTTAAGCCATCCTCTTTCTTAAAAGTCCAGCAGAATGTGTGTGTGTGTGTTTGTATTTGTCTCCAGAGACCCAAGAGGAAATAGAGGTCAGTTCTGACCCTGACAAAGTGACATCCACTGCCACCTTCTTTCAAAAAGATCCTAGCCTTCCAGTGCGGCTGCTGTTCCTGTACCTGCTTGCCTGCGACATTCATCAGAGTTAAAAGAAACAACGAATGACAGAGGAAGAGACAAAAAAAAAAGCTAAAGCATTTTGATGCATGATTAAACGTATATATATTTTTTGTACAGTGTTAGAAGAAAACAGCTACAGATGGTTTGATTAAGAAGAGAAGATCTGTAATAAAGACGTCTGTGGTTACTGATCAGCCTCACTTGTCACAGTTTTTTGACAAATTCAAACTGTGATGAAGGTGAGATGCTAAATGTCACCTCCTGATTAACAAACACAATTGTTATGTGAGGCATGGCTTCAATCTTGAGTCGGGGATTACTCCACACTAAGAAAGAGAGACAGATTTCAGATGAGAGACTATTACGTGCGTTGGCCCACACCTTCACAAATAATTGAGACTTATCCACAGAGCATTGTTCAGCTTCCAAACCCCTTTTTTTTTTGCCTTATTCAACACTCACAGGGAAGCTGAAATAATCCACAGCCTTATAATAGGAATGACAGACTTGTCACTGCTCTGACTGAGTATTACAGGTACAATCATTGGCCTATCCACACAAGGACTTTCCAGACACATGTAAAGTGATCCCTCCTAACACTAAAAGCAAATTACCCATAAGAGTCACCAACATCTTGAGCTCCAGACATTTTCTTACTGTTCGTTCAGAGACAGTGGTGGATAGTTATTTCTATCTATAATCATTTCCTAGTCTGTCTCCCTTAGGAGAGCTTGTGCTGTTTGTTAAGTAGGCCCACGCCTGTGCAACCCTGAGCTTCCTGCTGCTCCATAATGAGCCTCTCCAGCTGGATGGCCACTGAGATGATGGAGGCCACAGGTTGAGCTGCTCACCCTCTCTAATTGGCAGAATCACGCTAACGCCGCTCTGTAGCAGAGAAAGCGGTGTGCAAACGCTAAGTTTGTTGTATGCAAGTGCTTCCAAATTTAAAGAACACAACAAAAGAGAATTGATTTAGAGAAAACTAAATAAAGAGTCAACACTTCAGTCTGTAAAAGCTAATGTATCAACAAAAAAAGAATCAGTGATACTATTTAAGAAATGTACTTAGGGATTTCACAGGGTCATTTGTCTGATAGGTAATTACCAGGATTGTAGATTTAGTTCTAAACTCCCTTGCCAGTTACATGTATCTTATTACATTTTTTACCATTTCTGTATCCTTGTGGTCAATATGTTAAATGCACCATAAAGGATTTGCACTGCAGATTTATGGTAGAGGTTGAAACCTAAAAATCTGCACTGTTTACATACAGGTTTGTTTGCAAGCAGGCTTCTTTCGTCCCCTTATCGGTACACTGTCTCTTTTCTTGGCACATTACCACCACCAACTGTTGATGTGCACTAACTAAACAGGAAAGCACTCGTTCCATACCACTGCCTGGTGGTGAAAATCTTTAAATGGCACCTTTAATAGAGAGAGACCATCACTTTACTTTACTATATTCTGTCTGATGTGAGTGGAGCTATAAGATTTGTTTACCGTAGGTCTTCTCTCTTTTTCAGAGTACACACAGTGACATGTAGTACAGAAAAGACAGATGGTACAACTAACGTTTTTCTTTTTTTCTTAAGTGTAGGAGAAAACCAGGACAGTGAACAACACCCTGAAAATGAAGAAACTAAATTTGATTTAGTTATTGAATTATCTACTGGGTTTTTTTCCTACTTGAAATGTCATCAGTGTCAAAGACCTATATGTTGTCCCAGATAAAAGAAATTTAATAGAAAAATTCAAGATTCTAATCAAGCACGTGTTTGTGCACACATGCTAGTGGGAAACATAAGTCAATATTTGTGCAGGGTATTTTAATAATTATCAGAACAAAATTGAATCAAATGTGGCAATTAAATTCTATTCTACACTTTCAGGCTCAATAATGATAAACACCTCAGTTCTCCTGATAGGAGCCACACAATCATTTATGGTATAGCAGTGTGTCATCAACACAAAACAAAAAGGAAATATAGAATCAAATAAAATGGTAATTTTTTTATCTGTAAATCAAAAAATATTCATATCAATTATTTTTATTCTTCCTTTCTTGATTGATGCAAGGTGTAATTTGTGTTTAAGCTGTGTCTCAGTGACAATGGATCAGTGGTTCTTTGATTGATGCATCAACCCAGAACAATAGATTGTTAAACTCCTAATATTATTATGCTGAATTAAATACCTAGAGGTAGCACGAAACTGTCAAACAAAATAGTGCAAATAATAAAACATTTATATTTCAGCAAAACAGCATAAGAGATCTTATCAGTTATGGCTACTGATGGTTTTCTCATATATCAGATGTACTGTAGACCAATAAGAACCAAGTCTTGACAGCTCAGGACACAGTTTAAAATGTGTAAAATCAAGTTTTGCCTTTTAAGAATTGTTTTTCATCAGTTTGTATTTTAATGTTAATATTAAAAATATTCTTTTGTAAAGCTACCAAAGACCATGATATTTTGCTAAATACAATATAGCAATAAAAAGCCCCTCACTTAGGGATTAAAGTGCTGAAGTGCTGAGACATCATAAAATAGCTGCAGTCCCCACATTAAACTTTAGGTGAACTGAAAAAAATGGTACAGTGTGGATTGCTCCTAACAAGGCGTATAGGTATGTGCATCATTTTATTTATACATTTAGTAAAGTTCAGTATTTATGAGACATAAGGCAATGTCCTTCAAAAGTTCCAACCTCTCTCATTATTCAGCATGGGGGGGAAATAAAAATGGAGCTTTTAAAGTGAGGCTCATAAAGTATCCCACGGATCCGTCAACAGGGTAATTTACAACGTTGCAGAGCTGACTTCATTCAGGGAAGAAAAACAAATGCCAGCCATGCATGGAAGAGAAAAGTGCCCAGGGAGAGCGTTACGTGCTGAAACACTCAGCTACCATCTGCTGTAAACAAGCCTTCATATTCGTATTCATACGAAAGGCATAAATGGTTTTTGCTCTCGTTCTGTAATTTGACCGGTTGCTGCAACAATGTGATTTTTCTAAAAATAATAAGTATAAGTATCCAAAGATCCTTACACAAGCACTATCTTTTATAAAATACTGTAAAAAAACACAATCACCAGGACCTGTAACTCATCAAGGACAAGTCCTTAATGTTATGTTTTACTAGTATTTGTTACTACATCAAATCAACCATAGTCCAATGATCCATTAGAATGAAATAAAATTGAAGAGATAATACAACTGTATGAGACATAAAACAGACATAAACTATTAATGTATAAAAAAACAAATATAAAACTTTAAAGTATTAGATATATTATAATAGAAGACTATGAAAATGCCAAAAAAGAAAATATATAAAATCAATAGTCGAGTTACTCTGTAACACACGGCTAAAACAAGCTTATTTGAGTGTCAGTATGCACTAATGGACACGTGGGCGAAAACATTTAGGACAGAAGCTTCAAATAAAGCATGTGATTACATTTATGAATAACTGTTGCCTAATAAATGTATGTCTGTGGTTCCGTCTACATTAATCTGCTCATCCTTCTGCAGTAAACAGCAGTAATAACAGCCTTAGAGTAATACATTTCTTTTGATCATTCATGACAGCTTGGTGGAAGAACATTTTACAGCCCAGTAATTTGGAGATACACCGTCTTCTGCTTTGAAATTGATTCTGGGAAAATAGGTTGAGCCTTAAGCAGAGCTGACCACCAGCTGCTTTTTGGTTTGTGAAGTAACTTTGTTATGCTCCGTTGAGTACTGCTAAGATGTTTAGTATTCTAAGTAAAGCAGCGTAATCACTCAAAACCACAGGAGGATCACCATTCAAATGTGAAAAAAGACATCAAACCTCCACAACACAATAGTAGTTGCTGAGCCTGGTTGGTAGCCAAAGAAGCATATTTGTGTTTACAAAATTACAGGTTACAACCGCAGTTAAAATCAGCAAAAAACATATTTTAGGTTTTGTTGTGACATTAGTTACACTGCCGCTTTAAGCCTTCCCCTCTGTTTGAAACAACATAAAGACACACTGATGTTTATGGAGTAAAAATAGTGCCCATGTTCTGTAAGACTTCTAAATGAAAAAAAAGCTTAGTGCGGTGAAAACAACTCTTCCTTTGTATTTGAGTATTTGAGCACAACAAACTAACTAAATGTACAACTGCACTTCTTTTGCTCAGGTACAAATTTGGTGTTAAGAGTGCAACTCCTCATTTCAGCATTGTTGGATCTTAACTAGTTTTATTTGTTCACGTACAAAATCCTTATGTGCTGTTTCCTTGTGGGTATTCCCATAGCCAACCAGCAAGTGCTAATTAACCTTTGATAATTTAGTATAAACATGTACCGGTGATGCTAAGACATGCTTCTGGAGTCTCCTGTGAACACAAAGACTTACATGCTTGTGAGTAAATGTTTAACAAAACATCAAGCAATATGGATTTAGAAAATAATATCTGCACTATTTTCCCTGCTTAAGTCGGACCACATATTTGATGACCATGGAGGCCTGTCGTATCTGACTGTGCACAGTCACAGGGCGGGTAAGGTGGGATGGAGAGAGTGAAAGACAAGAAGTGGGAGGAAGAATGGGCCAGCACTTGTCACATGTTAAGTAAGACGCTGTGAGCGAAGCCCTGATGCCCAGCCTGACAGAACCCCACAGACCTGACAGCCTACAAGCTGAAAATACAAGACAAGCATTTTCCTCCTCTGTCATAATAAACTATAAACTAAAAGTAGCTGAAAAGGCTCATTTACATGTGTCAATATTTCAGAGGTTACTACAGCAGAAGTTAAGTACAATCTAAATAAATATTGTGGATTATACATGGAAACCAAAACCCACAGGCTAAAGAAAACTTAACAGCGAGGAATGTTTGGTTGTCTTACTGGAGCCTTCAAATGCATAGAGATTTGCTGCTAGAATGACTGGCAACATAAACACTCATCCTGAAGATCGGTTGTTGCCCAAAGCAGTTAATTAACCAGAATAAATTAAATCACCTCTCAGCAAAGCCAACAGCCAACACCAACAGATGATACAGCATGATTACAGTTACAATAATACACAATATAATACGTGGTGTGCAGATGCAGCCTGTGGTTATTTTCTGAATTTTTATGAAGTCTTGCAGTTGACTGTTAGATTTAAATGTTCACCTCTGTTACAGCTTTGTCAACTTCTGTTGTTAACACACTAACCATACTAGTTCCTGCTTCCTCCTGCTTTAGACCTCAATATATGTAAATGTCACCAGGTTGATTTTGACGTGACTGCACCCTCACTTTATGTTGTGGGCATGTCAGCATTTACAAACTAGCCAGTAGTGTGCTCACAGCAAACACTGTGTGCATTTCTCCAACAGTTTACACGGCATACATAAGAAAGAGGGATTCCAGAAAGTACAACATGGTAAAAACTATTAATTAATGAATAGGACATCATCATATAAGGATGAGATCTGAACCCTAGACACTGAAAATACTGTTAAGTATCATGTCAGCTGAGCCAGTAAACCACTATATCTACTGTAGTTATATGTCTGCTCATAGTTGAATGTCATCCCTCCTAATTAGCTCAGCTCAAATCACCCTGTACATGTCTGATGTGTAAAACTACTGGAAAAAACACTTGAATCCCATCTCACCTCAGCCTCTCCTCTTCCTTCTTCCGCAGCTTCATGTCTCGCTGGACCACTTTCAAGATGTGCTCTGCCTCATCATCCGTCAGGCCCGACAGGTCGAGCTTCCGGCCCATCGCTCCTTGCCTCGCCACACTGAGCTGCTGCTGCTGGTCCAAGAAGTGAGGAAAAGGAGAGGCAGAAGCCCTGCTGCTCTGGGGGCCGAGGCTGGGAAAACCCTGGGGGTAGAGACAGGAAAAATTAACAGTGTCTGTGCATTTTAATTCACTCTTTTTGAGCTAAACAGTAATAGACCTGAAGCTGAAAGAACTCTTGTAATGCGTCTCTGGCACAGAAATATAAAAGTCACATTTTCACAAAAGCCTATTAGAGAGAAGCAGCATAAAGGTCCACTGAAAGGCACCATCTAAATCTCACCAATCTCAACATGCAAATAGCGTTGCAGTGTTTGCTTTTATGACTTGTAAACTAAATATATTGTGGCGGCATGCTGTTGCTCGCCTGCAGCATCAATCTCCATATCTGAGCTGCTGAAATTTAGATGAAGGGTTGTGTCCAAAGCAAAGTGTTGTGGCTGGAAAGATTGTTGATCTTACTGTTTCGGGTCATTGCTAATTTGATACTGATTTAATTAACCCCTGAAGGAAGAAATAAACTAAACTTGTACAAATGTTAACCCAAACAACTTACAATGACCTGAATATATTCAAAATGTTCTGATATTTGGATGATTGTTACGACAATATGGCTACTTCTGTGCCATAAATAGTAACCATCATAAATGTGTTCTTCATACACATTACATTCAATTGCTAGTTCATATTAACGTCACCAGAGCTGCCATGTTCAACCCAGTCTTTTAAAAATGTCATTCCTTTACAACTTAACTGCAAACATGAATGAAGCACTACATTTATTAATGGAAAGCAAGTCACAAAAAGGTGCTTGGGGTTGATGGAGGGCATTTAAACCTGAGTTCAGAGTCCTGTGAGAGGTTGGGAAAGACTGCGGTAATAAATATTTTTTTATTAAGCCAAACCACAATCTTTCCATGACCTTAACCAAGTCCTGTGAGTGCCCAACAATAGAAAACTTTATTAATGCCATGTTCAAAACAAGATTGGATATGAAGACAGAAAGGATGTTATAGATACTTGGCAGACAAAATATGTTTGTGTACACGTAATTCATACAATGTTCTTTATTAGCATACTGTAATTGATGTGAATTAGTGAACATGTCCTCATTACGGTAGTTATGCCAGTTGCAATTACATTAACCCACAAAAATTTATTTGTGATTACATTAAAGCTGTATAGATTTCTTAGGAGGCTAGGTTGTCAAATATAAACAAGACCAACTATATGTACATGCAATAAAGACATTTATGAAGATATAGAAGTTTCTATGAAACGTCCATACTACTGTAGAATATCTCTTTCTGATTACACTGCTCTCTCTGACACAGACACTTTGTCAATCATTTTTGTGAACGTAAGGAAGGAATTTCACTGTGTCACTATATCATTGATATCACAAAATGACACTTTCTTGTCACATAAAAATGTATGCTGGTGTTATCATGGAAGGTATGATATGGCACACCTCTATGACAGACACATGATAGATGTCATGTTTCTGTACAGCAACCTCGTTGTTTTCTGTCTATCTGCAAAAATGACATTAACTAGTAACCAAACAAGATATTCCACTATAGAGAAAATAATAAAATCTGTGGGGTGTTATTTAATTTTTTTTTTTTTATTGTTGACATTTAATGGACTGCGCTGTAAATCACAAACAATATAGATTCAGATTTTAAAGATACAGATCCGATTTATTCTGTGACTGAACTAACTTCAAAACAAGTCTGACACCTGTTATTTGTGGGCTGCAACAGACGTAAGCAAGTTCAGATAGAGAAAGAGCTAAAGAAAGGACGATGAAAGGATGATGGAGAGGCGACAGAGTGGCTGCTCATAAAAGTAAAACAAAGGGATGACAGAAGAGAGAGGGAGAGACAGATGGAGAGATAGAAGCATAAGGCCCATTAGCTGCAGAGTCTAAACAAGATGGGAGAGTATCGGCAGAGAGTGCAGCGATGAGTCAGAAGGCCAGACAATTATGTCCGTTCTATTATTGGGCCAATAGCTTTATCAACGGAGCACCCCTCCTCTGAGTCAGCTTATCACTCATTCCTCCAGTTCAGCTAGCGACCTGTAGCCATACCTGGACAAACTAATGTACACCAACGAGTTGTGTTTTACCTTTCAAAATTTAGGAAGCCTGAAATCTGAGAGTCTCATTCATTCCAAAAGCCTTAAACAATAGAATAGGAAACTTGTTTCAGATAGAATTAACGTGTTTTAACCTGGAAGATAGAGTCATTTGCAAAAGTGGGAACATATCATTCACAACGGCAAATTCAAACGCACATGTACATGTCTCAGCTACAGTTGAAAGAAAAGAAAAAAAAAAAGCTGTGAAATCTCAGTCTCAAACATGTGTTATCACACAGTGTAAATACAGACTGTCACAATGCCTTTCAGAGACACTCTTCAGTCAGATGCTGTGATAAGAGACCTTGCCCCTTCCCTTGACAGAATCACATTTTACACAGAAAATGTTAACATACAGTATATATAAGATATTTCAACCAGCTAGCTAGTCTAACAAATGTATCTTTGATTCCTGGTGCTTTCATAATGAAAAGAGGAGATTAATGCATCACTGCTTCATGGGCATTATTGTAAAGTCACAAGGGAAGGCAATAATTCAGGCCTTCTTTTTATAGTGAGTGGTGTCAAGGACAGGGATGAAGCATCTGCCTCTGAAGCTTTGGTGACACACAGACTTCACTGATTCTGGGGGACACTGTACACACAGCAAACCCATTTTTACTGCAACAAGATGTACACCAATGCATATGCATGAATGAATACATATGCATGCTTCTGTCACGGAGCAGTGTCACTGCCCTGCAGCACCATTAACACGCCCTAAACAATAGCAAAGATAAGTGTCTGCTATTCCAGCAGAAAAACAAAAATCACCATTTGATGTGATATTAAGGTTTAGCACCGGGTGCTTGCACACAATATTTAGTGCCAGTTGAGGAAATACCGTGACTAATATTCATAATAGAACGTGAGGACGTCGAGATTTGGCTGAGCACAGCCATCCCATGTCTCGATATCACAGTGCCTTAACTGAGCCAGCAGAAGTATGGGCTCTGTGGAATATTACATCGCAAAACCTACATTAAGTTCAGTACTGACATCTTTAAATAAGGTGCATGCACACTTATTCCACATTCAGGAAATAGTGTGCATACTATTTCTCGAATTCAGTGTTGGATATGGATGTAAATATTGTGTGAAAGTACTAAGTGTGCAGGAAAATCATGGGGGTTCATTTACATATTTGCTTTAATGGTAAACCCAGCAACTGAGGCTGCACAAACCAGTTCTCCCTCAGTGTCGGTCCCAAGCCTGGATAAATAGAGAGGGTTCCGTCAAGAAGGGCATCTGGCATAAAACTTGGGCTAAATCAGATATGTGGATCAAAAAACAGTTTTCCATACTGGATACGGTTGACTAACACAGTACCGGTGAAAACTGCTACTGTTGGGCAAAGGAGAATGAGATGGATGGTCATGTAACAAAAAGTATATTTACCCAAATATAAGATAGGTTAGCTGTAAATCATTTAGGACACAGACACGCTACCTAAATCATTCAGTCAGTCATTTTATTCTTCCTTATCTAACTGACATTCTCAACACCACAACCCAGAAAATTTAATTCATACATGTTGAACACCTTTCTAGTGCTGAAGCTGTCTACGATATAAAACCCTATTCAAAATAGTCTGTGTTTTATTGCCAGTTTTACATTCTGTGTACTTACCCTTGAGTATTTACAGGTGTGACAATTAATTTCCCCCATGAGAATCTAGCGCTTCAGATTATTTTCACAGATGCTTCCAGGGACTTATGGGAATGTAAATGTTTTCAATTTGCTTTTTAAATCTACAGCCAAGTACTGGTTGCACAAATCATTCAGATAATTGGGGTCTCGTCAAATCCTCTTTTGCACCTCATTATTTTTGCAACCTGCAAACAATCCTGACATGTATAAGTTTTGAAGGCAAGCGGTTAGCTGTTAATAGCATCTTTTTCTAAGTTGAAACACAGCTTGTGACAAAATATAAAAACACTTTATTAGCTATTGTTGCATTTTGACTGGCACTACAATGAGATATACCAGTATAATACTGTCAGGTTATTGGAGCAATTCATTCACACTGACACAGTCGACACTGAGAAAGATAAAATGGCTTCAGTAGGGAAAATAGGTCACACTGATGCATCTCAGGAGAGTGAGCAAGAACCTGTCTTTTCCCCCAAAAGTGATACCATGTGCATCAATCAACCGACGTGGTTCAATGAAAATATGAACACTTTTATACCATATCTCCCCTAATACCCTCAAATACATAAACACAACACATCCTACACAGTGCTCCAGAGCTACTGCCTCTGCCTCAGAGCATCAACAGTGGATGGTCGAGCTGAGGACACAGCCCTGTTAGAGGACAGGTGCAGCCAAGCGCTAAATGAACTGCTTGTTTTAGACACTCTCACTTGGATCAGCACTTCGTCACGACTAGAACAAATGAGATAGAGGCGACTTCCCTCAAACGCTCATTTGAACTGATGGTCAATACAGCGTACTAACCTTGCAGATGTGGATGCTGTTAATGTGCACGATGCCAGTTAATGTGCAGGGAATTGTCAACTTAACATTAAAATATGTAGGAACAGCTCTAAGTTATTCCTTTTAAAAAAAGAGGCTTGGGTTTGTGTTTGAAGAATTTAATTTGTCTCCTGGGTCATTTGTCTTCTTATAACCACATGACGGCAGAAAAATAAGTGTCACAGGTATTTTTGCAACCGAACATAACTTCACTATCTGTCAAGATGACATCATGATCAGAGTTACGGAGAAAACAGAAGCAACAAAAATGGTGGACTACAGTTTTTCAGTTAAGGGCACATATGCTGTATAACTACTCTATATCTATTCCTCCAACTGCTCCACCATCTGCCTAGCTATAAAGCAACAAGCACAGTACATAGTGTGAACTGGGCCCATCATTAGCAATGAATTTATGAGAATACTAATCAACGAAGGAACCTCAATCACACTTAGCATCCTTGAGAGGAGATCTGACTAAGTGGTTACAAATACCACATGCACCTGCAATTGAGATATGGCAAAAGAGTATAAAATAGAGAATGATGAATGAACATTACTTTTAGAAAGCAGTATTGATACAAGTCCAACAGGTTGTATGCACCGACGTCACGTCTGCTGTAGTAAAACCTCCCTTACCACCATTGAAATAACTGCTTTGGCTGCAATGAATAAGGAAATGAAAGAAAACTCCACTTAAAAAGGTGCATTGTGGTTTTTTGTATTATGTAATTATGTCTCACTAAACATAGCTACGCAATTAGTACCTAAGAAAAGTGCACATTCAAAATAGACTCAGATAACAATATCTGAAAAGACTAACTTTTTTTTTATAAACTGCAGGTAACCATTAGACAATGTCATGTCAGGATGAAACCTATGGAAAATACTGACTCAAAAACAAAAGCACCTCAGTCCCTTTTCACCAGTACTGCAGCTACCACTGTGTATTTTACCACTTTAAATAAAGTTTAGGTTTATGCCACAAAAAAAAAAAACCCCATCGTGCTGGACACACATCTTAGTTTGTGTAGACACAACAACACCTGACTTTCACTGCCACTGCTGTACCCAAATCAGTAACATTTAAATCCTCACAGTGTGAAGAAGAGATCATTGATCATTTCTCAGTGTTTGACATTCACCTGCTGCGTCACATCCATCACTACCTGTCCAGTTACCACTACTGTATATGCAGAGCAAGAGAGGTGAGAACACACACACACACACACACACACACACACACACGTGAAAAAACGTTTTGAAAAGTCTGCTTCCGAGTCACTGTGCAGGTGACAAAGTGCGAGAGAACCGCTGAGACACAAATATTGAGAATGGGTGTTAAGTTTGGCACAGCCATCTCTATTTTCCGTGAATGAATTCCTCAGAATAGCAGACTGATTCATCCAGTGTGTGGGTGAATGCATTCCTGGTGTCTCCCTAAAAAGCTTCCCAACATGACCTAGTATTATTATCAACAGGTGACAGCCATCATCACAAAACAAAAAACAAGGAATACATTCCAGCTAAACAAATGAAATGTCCGCTCAAGCTACCTGCACATTTTACAGCTTAAATGTTCTTCGTGCGCTGAGACAAAACATGACTTTATTTTAATAGTTTACGCTAATTCATTCTAAACATGTTAATGTGTCTATTCAAACCAGTTTCTCACATTAGCATTTGTTTGGTTTTGTTTTGTGCGTGTGTGTGTGTCGAGCTGGGAGGCGAATTTTACCTGATCACCTCCACCTCACATCCTGCACATATGCCGCATTTTCCTCCACTAACACCAGCACCTTATTCACCTCGTTTTAGACGGTGACTGTAGGATAACATCTACGTGACACCCTGCGGTGACAAATGTCAGCTTTAGCACCTATACGGAGAGTGAATCACAGCTTGCAGGAAAACGGCAGCAAACAGGAGGATCAAATCAATCTGACAGCAACGTGCGTTTGTCACACTGAGGTATGCAAACGCGCGCCGAGCCTGCAAAAAACGTGAAACGGACACCTGACACTGAGGCTCGTGTTTCAATCTGCCATTAATTCCTGCTCATTATGACAGGCTGTTCGCAGTTAGTTGACGTGGAGAAATCACTTACACAGGATCAGTGGGTCCCGGATGATTGCCAGTTACCGTCTCTTTCACGTTATCCCAGATAATAACCAAAAAAAAAAAAAAAAAAAAGACGCGGAAGGATGCGCTGCTGCAAGTGTAAACTTCCGCGACACCACTCTGTCTCCCGGATACTTTTGGCTCTCCTGCCCCTCGGCTAGTCGACTTATTATTTTTCCCCCAAAGGAGCAGACGCAGGCACCGCTGAATGGGTGATCACGAGGTTTGTCTTACACGGAGAGAGCAGGAGAGGAGGGGGGAGGGCGCACTGCGAGCGAGGTGAGGGATTGGCACCCAACCTTGATTCTTCCTGTATTCACGGTGACACAAAGCGGTCTCGGGATGGAGCTATTACAGAGATCTGCAGGTTGGAAAGCAGAGATAGTTTAGTCTGTTTCCCATTTTCCTTCCTGCTGATACCTGGTCATCCTGAGTTCCTATTTGGCACTGTTGCTCCTGGAGAAGGAACAGGTCTGATTCATTCATAAAGCCAGTCACTGTGCCATTACCCTCAGAGAGATGACAACATCCCAATTAATCCAGTCTCTGTTAAATCATAATACATTATGTTATCAAATAAAAAAAATAATATCTGCTATTAGTCATTATGGACTTGTGTGCTGGAAGTCTGTGTGACCCACACCCTTGGTCTATATACAATATGTGAAAAACTAGTCACAGCCCTGCTGTAGTATAGCTAATCTTAGGTTCTGTATCTGATTCATATCAGAGTTTCAATTCACCCACTTAATACAAACACCAAATGCACTGGCAGTATTTAAGCTTGTACTGGTTTATTCACAAATGACAATATATATTAATTACATAACTTTTCTTTCTAAGTTTTGCTTGGCTGTAGCTGCTCTCTCCTTCTTGTGTGTGGCTATTCCTGTCAGACTATACTGTCAGTCTTCATTTACCATTGTCCCGACACTGAATAGAAGTAGATGTTCGGCTTGACGCATTGGGACACGTTAATTCTGCTTAAAGCTACGTTGGGAGAATCTTGTCCATTTTCATTCAGATTGTTACATTTCTAAACATCATCCTTTAAAGATAAACGAGTCTGTATGTGGAAATATGGAAATGTATGGCCATGGTGGGGGATTATTCGAAAACTGAACTTGAGCAAATATGACTGTGTAGTGGATGATCAATGGTGCGCTTTAAAAAGAGCCTGGTTATTATGGTTCATGCTCACTGCTTGGAGATTTGAATAATACGTGTCTGGCCTGTTAAACTGCAGTTTTCTTGCTTTGTCTGCAAGATTTACTTATATCGGGGGAAACAAACACACTACATGAGCTGCTGGGGCATAACTACAATAAAAGCAGAAGAGGAAAGAGTGGAGCAGGTGTCTTTTCTGAGCATGCACAGCCTCAGTACAAATCCAGCATGCTATTGTGGGTCAGTAAGTAGTTTCATTGTAGAGTGAGGGGTCATTGTAGGGTTTCACGTCTGCAGTCATCTGGTCACAAGCACATACATTTGATTAAAGCTTGTGAAAGCTTCATGCTTCGGTATTTCTGCTGTTTAAGCTTCACGCTCCACTGCTGAGTCACTTACTGTGCATTTACAACAGTGGATTTGTAGTGGAAAAACAGATCTCTTACTTTTTGTGCCCTGTTCATAGACTTCCTCCTACAGTATATACAGAAAGAATGCACACAGTGGGAATTTAAACCATGTGGGACAAGAGTGCAGCACATCTTAACAATACTATCAATCTTGGAGGTAGGAGCAGAGGGAATATTCATTTAGTCATCTTCAGAAGCCGCCATGGGAAAGTGCTATCTTAAAGCCTGTGGTGGTGTGTTCTTGGGGACACACATCTATGTATGTGGATATTGTTGGCTGTAATATTCAGTCTGTGTGTGTTTGGAGATAGATTATAGCTCCACAGCCTCAAAGCTGACATTTAAGGTTCCTTTCCTCTCTGGGTTTCACTGCACACTACAGTATATGATCTTGTCCTTCGACCAAATGTCAGCTTTCAAAACCATATAAATGGTCAATGAATCATCAGCCAGTGTGAGTAGTAGGTTTGTGGATGTTTTGTGTGGGAAACGTGTAACAGTGATTCTTTTGGAAAGAAAACAATTTGTCATATTATTGTAACTTCATGCAGGCAGAAAACACACCCACCAGTCAAATGTGTACTCACTGGATCTCAGCCACCAGGGGGGGCCTCCGAAATGCTAACTGACATTATTTTGTTCTCTGAATTATAAAGAAAAAAACCTGATTTTGTTTTGTCCCCAAACTGTGGTGCTTACACCGAAGAAAGTAACTGTCTAATTTCAGGTTGATCATCATATCATATTGAACCTCGAATCCCATTTCCCATTTGGTCAATATACAAAGCCTTATGAACGTGAACTTCAACAATACAGATTTTTCTAGAAATTAACATAGTCAAAAAGCAAGTATGTTAAAATTATGTAAATTGGAAACAAGCAATTTAATGTGTTGTTTTTCATCATAGAACTATCTGAATACATCTGAATACTCAAGTAAGAAGGCAAGTATGTATAGAAACACCCATTCATTTTTCTACTCAAGCAAAAGTACTAAGGTACTCCACTAAGAAAACAATGTATTTTAAACTATGTTTAATTTGATCCTGTTGATAACATAAATGTAGACGTTTAGTCCAGATTTGTTTGACAAAGGTGAAAATTATGACTAAAGTGTGTTGTTACCTACAGACTGGAACAAAAGCAGCAGTCAATAGGTGGGGCTGATTTTAATCCCCTCATATAGTGATGATTCATGAATAGAGACATCAGCATTTTATTAATAAATAGACATTTTTATAAGAATCTAATCCTACAAAAAGTATCTAGTAACTAATAATGTTAAAATAAATGTAGTGGAGTTAAAGTACAATATTTTCCTCCTATATGTAGTTGAGTAAAAGTAAACATAACATAAAATAGAAATACTCATTATCAATACAGTCATTCAAAACTGTATGTGACATTGCTTACTATTCTCTATAACAACAGATGTATTCATGATATGTTCAGGGTCCAGTAGGATGCTGAATTGCAAATCAAAGCCATTTTGAAAGACAAACGTGCCTTGCTGTACATTTCTGAAAAAAAATGGATCAGACCTGTTGATGTTTAATGAGCATATTCATGTTACAAAGACGGTGTCATATTCTCTATGTTCGGGCAGCTGAGTCAGGTGAACTCAGCTAAGAAAAACAGATTTTTCACCTGCGACAGTCAACATTCAGTCGCTCTCCAGTGATCCATGATCCATACTGAATTACATAAGCTTGGCTCTGTGTCTATTTGGTCACAGTGGTAACATTCATCTTGTGTTAACTTCTCTCTTCACTGTGAAGGACACTGCCCCTAAGAATTAGACAACTGTGGTTGTCAACAATATGATCATGGTCAGCTAATAACCTTTTTCAAAGTCAACATTTGCCAACAAGGCTTTGTTTGTGTGAAAAACTGGATAATGCAACTTTAAAATAAGTCTGACAACACACAAGCCTGACCTGAGAATTTATAGTATAATAGTGTATGCATAGGTACTGTATATTTACCATAATAAAAGTATGTTCATGTGTATGTGTTCAAATATTATGAAGAAGAAGACTGACCTCTCTTGAATCACACATGATTAACTCTGTAAACTGTAAGTGACTGCAAAACAGTGAGTTAGGTGTCTAGTCCATAAAGCATGTTCAGTTATTGCTCAACTACTGGAACACAGTATTATCCCCGATTTGTTGTAATTACTTCATGTATCAAAGTATTTAAGGTAAGATATGACAGACCTCAGGATGAAAGTATTGATTTTGGATTAAAGCTTCTGTTTTTAATCCTGTGATTATGCAGTGGTGGAAGAACTACTCAAATCATTTACTTAAGTAAAAGTCAAAATACTACAGTGTATTCAAAAGAATACAAAAGAATTAGCTCAAAATAACAATAAAATATTGCTGGACTATAAGTGTAGAATTAGTTCACAGACTGTTGGGTAGCTTGTGAATAGGGTTCAATAAGTTGTTATGATTATATTGAATTTTGGTTTATTAGTCTGAATCAAAAAGTACTAGTACTAGTACAAGTACAATATCTGAATCTGAAATGTAGTGAAGTAAAAGTCTGTATTTAATTACAACTGTATTTAATTACAGTATGTAAGTAAATGTACTTAGTTCTTTTTTACCACTGCAATATGTGTGTAATATGTGCCTCTTTTCAGTCAGTCTCTCTGTTCAGTCTGGAGTGGTTCAGCTTTTTTTCATTTCAACATTGTCTTTTGTGTCAGTGACAGAGTGGAGGTGAAGCCTCTGCCTACTCAGCATGACTAATTGCCCATAAGTGGTCATTCCAGTGCTGGAAACAAAGCATCACATTTACCAAACAAACATAGTGAGTCACTGTGACCATGCATTGCACTGTGTTATTTACAGTGAGAAGTTCGGGGAGGAAAGGGTAGATAATTTATAAAAATGGGGAAAAAGACACATTTTTAAAAACACTTTCTCAGAAGCCCCTTGGGTGGATGGAGCTTCAATGACGGAAAGGAGTCATAAAGCCATTTCCCCTGTTATAGCCAATAAACCAGCACTAATTGTCCTCTGGCTTGAATAATGAGTTACAGCAGGAGCAAGGGAAAATCACACATGTTGGAAAACCACTGCTGTGCTTCCTGAATACACTATATGCAACTATAGCAATAGCTGTCGGTACTGGTTGGAGCTTGCTTTCTCAGGTACTGCAAAAATACTTTCCCAGCACATGTCATGAGACCTATTTACATTTTGTTAACAAGTTAACAAAAATACAGTGCATGAAAATAACAGGTAAAGGAAAGTAAAGCGTCTGGATATCAGGAGGTCAGATATTGCTGCAGGGAATAAATTTGTAGCTTTAAAGCTCCTCAGACTGTGAATGCTGGAGTCCATCTGAGGGTGTTCTTTCATGTGCAAGGCTTTCTGGATTAGCAGTCATACTTTGAGATGTTTCTTTTAGCCTCCAGTGTTTAGAACCCACAACTTACAGTATTAATAGTCTGTTCGGTCCCCTCCAGACTATATTAGTCACACAGCTCAGAAGCCTGCTAACCTCCCTCCTTCGCCGTGTTTATTGCACAAATGTGAATGAGTGAGAGTAAATTTGCCAGCCACTTCACTTCCCAGTTTGCTTTCCAATAGTTTTCTCCAGCCAAGCTTAGCCTCAGCTGTTTCTAAAGGAGGTGTTTTTTGTTTTAGCCATCCAGCCCTGCAAGATATTTCTATAATAGGTCTGAGATTTAGCAACACTTTTCGATAACACATACCACCGCAGAATTCGATCTGGAATATGCTTAATTCAGCAGAATATGAATGTGACCAACAAGATGACAAATTTAGCTTTGTACTTCCTAAAAGTTTAATTGTCAAAACCAAAGCAACAGAGAGAGAAAGAGATCCTGATTTTTAATCCTCTTTATGGGCTAAGGTTTCATTCCCAGTATGATGAATGCAGGTTTGTAGCGAACCGGGGAAAACTTTAATATATTTGTGAGACATAGATTTGTGTAAATATGTTTTTATTAACAATGGTTCAAATGACATGTGATAAGCCCACAATGTAGAGAGATGAGATGAGATCTCAGACGACAAGAATCTTCTTTTTTCCTCTACAATACATGTATGAATCCATATTGATCCAATGTGACGTGAGCACCACACACATAACTTCAAACAGACATGTTCATGGTAGGACGCCATGGAGGAACTCATTGCACTCTATTACAGCATCCCTGAAATTTACCAAAGACCTCACTGAAGAAGAGGAGCGGTGCAAAATTCCTCTTGAACGTTGTGCAGGTCTAATCCAAAGCTACAGGAAGTGCTTGCTTGAGCTTATTGGTTGTTGTTTCAGCCAGTTATTAAAATACTGTTACTTTTTCCATCATCGATCTGTATGTTCAATGGGTGTGTTCAATAAACAGTGCATTTTCACCTTGTCTCGCCCAGATACAGATATGGTCGACTCTTTCCTCTCACCCAAGGCTTCAACCCTGAGTGGCATTCTTCTAAAAACTCCTTGCTGCCATGGTAACCGGAGACAGGAGGGGATGTAAATGAGAAATAGTCCATCTCAAATCCATCATTTGACCACACTTTGCTCCTCAATTGTCACTCGACCCGAAGGTTGTTCAGGTCCTTCAGCTTGAAAGCTGTCCCAAGCTGTCTTATTTTTGCTTAGAGGAGCAAGCAGTAAAAAAAAAATTCAGGAGCCTTGAAAGAGCGAGCAGCTTGATTCACCAAATATCAGTACTGGTTAGTCATTTCCATGAACTGTTCGGTTCCTCCTCTTTATGTGTCGATTGCTTCAATTTCTCCTAGTTTTTCTCAAAACCCTGGAGTAGTGGAGCTCATGGCCTTTCCTATTCTTTTCCATCATTACTGCATTTGTGATGTTTTAGGACATGTCTAAACAGACATTAGTTATTAGCATCAAAGCTACAGTAATAACAACCCTGCTAATGGTACAGTAACGCACCAGCACCATCAATACATTCTGGTGACTATCAAAACAAGTAAAGGAATGATTAGATGTTGTAAACAGAGTTCAAAGAAACAATGATGAATCTCTCTATGTGGAGCTCTGCGTGAGATGACCAAACCTGAGTGGACCAAACAAACCAACATCAGACCAGCGTGGAAACATTTTGAATTTTGGCTGTTTGTGGAGCTGTCCGAAACCAGGATGCCACAGCTACAAGGGAATCCAACAAATGTGGAAATGGTGCCAGTAAACTCAAGAGACACCCTGAGAGCTTGGTTACTTACAAGTATTTTTGGCATGTTAGTTAGTATTTAAATTGTATTATATATATTTATTTAATTTTTATTATTTATTATATATATATATATATATATATATATATATATATATATATATACACACACATACAATATAATATATATACACACAATGTAAGGTTCATTAAAAAAATTGCTACTGTTTATATTTGTGAAATGTTTTAGGTTGGATTTCTCCTTTAGTCTATGTTATATCTGTCAACAGTATTATATTCTTTGCAAAACAACCTTTACATGAAATTTAATTATGGCAAAACGCCAAAAAAATTAATTTCCTAGTAATAAAAGGGCTTTCATCCAGCTTGGAAACAAGAGCAGCAGAGCAACATCATTTCGGCAGTGTGCCATTTTCTTGTTATACTGATGACTGAAACTGCACCTGGCCTATTTTCTTGCTTTTGTGAAGCAATAGAGCAGAGTTTCCTACTATTTTAAAACCAAATGAGGTATTTGTGCGTATGCGTTGATTCTTTTGAGATGTCACGTCTCCACAGAGCCCCCGGGCACACTGATTTAAGATTTAATTGATTGTCTACAGACTGAACGTTTTCTCTTTCTGGGAGCTTTGATGTCTAAAATGATATGTTATGGTAATTTGTAGATGGATCAAATTGACTGCAGTTGGAATAAAGCAGCATTTCATCTGTCTAGTGTGAGAAAATGAGGGCTGTGATTGCTGAGTGCCTTTTTATTCAGTAAAATACTGCAGGGGGCAGAAGGGGTACAGATGCGAGATTAAAGACAAATGATGTTGGCAACTGAGGACATGTTTAAGATTCACTTTGAGTCAGTTGAGCGCTTCTCCTTGTGAGCACGCTAATGCTCGAATAGCCAAGGACACATAACCAGAAAGTGAAATGTAACAGGCCACGTAGTGATCTCTCTTTGTTCATTTTCATCACCCTCGTCCTTGGTTTCCTTCACTGTTTCCACATGAGAGGATTGCTGCTTTTCTCTCTCTTGCACCTTTCAAAAAGCTGTTGGCAAAGCAGTCAGAAAGAAGAATAAAACGTGCTAGAGAGGAGTATTGATTGGTTGACCAATATAAGTCTGCATATAAGTTTAATGCTCTCGTTTCTCCACTCTGTGTACTGTATACACTGTATACATTTCTATTATCAACATAATATCTTCCATTACATTGCAATGAAAAGTGCTATGATCAATCACACTGCTGCCAAACAGCTTAGCTGGTTACCCTCGCTTCTCATTTCAGGTTGGAGCATGTTCAGTTGAAAGGTGTTTTTTTTTTTTTTTTACACAACGTCAACAGCTACTGGTCATGGAGCATCATCTTCAGACACATTGACAGCAGCTCAGAGGAGAGCTGCTGCTGAATGACACTTCCCATAGGGAGCCAGAAGAGGGCCAATGATGAGGATGGCTCTGCATAGCAATTTTCTACAGCTGACTCCCTGACGTGCTTTAAAAAAAAGTTACTGCAAACTTGAAAGTGTGGCGTGAATAACAAGGATTTTAAGTATCCTCTCTCTCCCTCAGTGTGATTACCGTCTCTTACGCTGTGGTTTGTGTGAGGTTAATGTAAACCTCTAACCTTGGTAACATGAGTTCAACGTGTCTTACAAGAAGTCATCTGATGTTTTGTTAAACTAGAGCACAGACAGATTCTCAGTAGGAATGATACTGACATAAGTTACTGGGTTTGTCCTTTAAAATGGCTGACTTGTTTATCATTCTTTGAATCCATTTTGAGTTGGTTGCCAAGTAAAGCAGCGTTTGCTGTTTTGAGGTCATTTATCACTCTTGCCTTCACTTTCCTCCTGACTAAACATCCCCTCTATCTAGTCACACCGTTAGCCTGCGGCCGTCTAGCCAGTGGTCTTGCTGGACCTCCAGGGAGATGCTTGCAACAACAGTTCCTAAACAGAGTCAAACGTATCTCAGCAAAAAGAAATTGGAGGAGTGGGAGCTGGGAATAAACATATTTTATTCTCTCCAACTCAAACTGTGACTCACGGGGAAATTACAGATTCTTTTTCAACTTTGTGAAAGCAGTTTGTTGAGTAAGAAGCTACATATTATACTGATATACTAGAAACCAGTGATTTATAATGGTATATGAGCATTTTGTGCATGTTTCCAGTCCCAGTGGGAGACCATTCCTCTGTGACTAAGAGCCTGAGGCTTGAAGACATTAGACTTGGTTCTCCTCTCTCTCACTCCCCCTCAATCTTTCCATCCTGTAACACACCTTGAGACAGGGCTCCTATTCATGTACAACTTGACCCATCTGGAGATTCTTGATGATTTGCAACACTTGAAAGTTCATAGAAACATATTATTTCTATCAACACGCTTGCCAAAAAGGTCAAACATTCTGTAGAAAATGAATAAAGACACACGTTTCTTTATCTGGTTTTCAGTCATTTAATTTGAACATATTCTTCCTGATTATTTTTAATCAGGAATGATTTTTATCCACATGCTACAGTTATATTCAGTCACCAGTAGTCTACTAGCTGACAGATGAATTGACACTGTTGACAGCTGCTATATATTTCACTGAGAGGTCTACTGGGGCATAATTACAGCAATTCTAGGAGGTTTACTCAAGTGTTTGGACCAGTGAACAACTGTATAAACAGTTACTGTGTGTATACATTTTAAAAGCAAATTGAAATAGATTCATGTAAAATCAGCCAGGAGACAAATTCAATCCATAATGCAGAATTTCTTGACTCAAACACCTTTACAACAAATTTTTCATTTGTTATGTAAAGACATTTGACAACATAAGTTTCCTCTCTACTCTCTGTGCTCTCTCTTGTTTAAACACACACACAAGAACACACACTTTGGCAGGAGCTACTGTGCAGGCTTAAGTGGAAAATGACATTCATACTCCTCTTTTGGACTGGGGCGGTGGGGTAGGTGGAGGTGTTTCTTTTTCTTTTTTTTTTTAAAGGGGAGGCCCTTCAAGATGTCTTACATGTTTCTGCAGGACCGCAGGCCACTGGCTGGCGCACAGCACAGGCTTGTGGTGGGCTGTTTGTCTGCGTGAAGCTGGCATGGCCTCCCGTTCTCCTGCATCTGTTCTCCATTAGCAGAGCCGAGAGTATAAAGCAGGGAGTTGACAGGGGCTGGGAACAGTCTAGTTCCTGCCTGGATCATGGGTTTTACTATGTGGCTGTGCTTTCTGTGCCTTCAGGCAAGCCTGCTGTCACATGCCCTGGACTGCTCAGGAGTGACTCAGGGAGAGCTGTGTGTCAGCGGACAGACCGCAGACGGACAGGTAAGAGACGCACTTCTAATAGACATGATAGTTATGGAAGGAGAAGGGTATTCATTATGTATCTGTCATCATCTAGGCTGTTGTGACACTACGTGAGTAAGTGCAACTTGTTTGAGCCTCTTTAAATGTTGTTTGCTTGGAGCAGACTACATAATAACTAACTGTAGTCTCCAATGAAAGTGAAAACTTTGAATCATCTGAATTTCTTACGCCAAAGAAACTCTCTAGTTAATACTTAATGTAATGTAAGCTGGCACTGGCACAGTACGTGGTGATATCTAATGTTAATTGAGTTGGATTTTGTTTTATAAGAAAAGTGTTTTATACTTATCTTCAAAATTATGATCAACAGTGAATCGCTTTTGTAGACACCATCCACAATCACAACTGACTTAAAAAAATCTAGCTCATCGGTTTCTTCAGTATGACTAAATTAAATCAGAGACAAAAATAAGCCTCTTTAAAAGGTTGTACTATGTGTATAAATGACAACTGACATACTGAGTTAGTTAGTTTTTGCTCAGACAAAGTGTGGTCACTCTGCTGCAATAAAAATTCACTACTTCAAAAGAGACGGCTGTGGCAATAAGAGTGGTCATCATGTGTGTCTCAGGATGGCAGGAGATGTAGTCTAAACCTGACCTGTGGTGACATATATATTTTTTTCCAATAGAAACAAAGTCTCATTGTAATGGTTTTTACAGCCATTTACAGCCTCTGCGCCAAAAATATACCCCTCTGTGGAACAAAATCCTTCAACTCCCCATTTCTGGGTTTTCATGTGGCTACCGGCTGTTATACTTTAAACTTGTGGCTAGCATTTTTCTGCGGACAATCCTTGTGTTCTGTCCAAAGTAATCGCCCTCAGACAGACAACAGATTAAACAGCTGCAGGATGAGAGAAAGGAGGATTTTAACCCACACATAAAAGACTTTGAGCTGGGAATTTGGTTCCATCTGAGGGAGTTTGTGCCACATATGTGTTTTTCTGCAGTTGTTATTTGTGATGGAATTACAGCACATGCAATTATAAGCTTCAAATGTGGTGAAAACTAACTAATACCAGAAGCAGCATCTTTTAAGAGGCTATTTTGGGTCCATTTGATTTAGTTTACTTGTGTCTGTTCCCACCAAAGTCAGTCATGTTTATAATGGAGCAGAATACATTATGGGAGTCATCAGCACATAATATGCACAACAGCAGAAAGCCAAATGGACTGTGGCAGGTTTTGATGAATATCCTTAACACACCCACACAGACACAAAAACATACAGCTCAGTTTTACAGACCCAGGTTGTCTACACCCAGAAGATCACAGCTTTAGCTTCACGCCAGAAATGTTTGGTGTCTAGGGTGCTGAGGAATTTTGCTTTGTTTTGTTAAGGAATGATTTCAGTGTGTGTTCAACAGGATGGTATAACTGGATTTGTCTGGGTCACTGCATTACTGTCACACAATGAGAATAAAGGAGGATGGAGTGATGTGGGAGTACTGCTGTTCATGAACTTATAACTCATGATCA
Organism: Ctenopoma multispine; assembly: GCA_034779795.1. Lineage (NCBI taxonomy): Eukaryota > Metazoa > Chordata > Actinopteri > Anabantiformes > Anabantidae > Ctenopoma > Ctenopoma multispine. The sequence continues at coordinate 21,935,963 of JAUYWH010000012.1, read as the reverse complement.
CACTAGTTATGCTGTGACATTACTGCTGAAAATGGAAAATACAGCACGAATTCCGACTCATGATCCTGTCTTCTTCTTCCTCCTCTCAGTATGATGTTCAGAAGCAGCAGAGGGTGCTACCCATAACTGAAGGACTGGTATGTGTCACCACTTAAACATTTTTCTTCCATGTAGGTTATACTAGAATCCATTAGTTTCTCTGTGAGGGGGCATCAGAGTGTGCTCAACTCTGAGTCAGTTCACGGACCCCCACAGCAGGTATGACATAAGTAAAATGTTACTTGTAAGAGGTGACAGAGACAAACAGAGGGAAACAAAGTGGTGTGTAACAGGGAGGACTGCTGTGAAGGAAGGTTGATTTCAATACAAACCATAATTATGTTAATCAATGCAAAATAAATAACTTGATAATTATGTTACTTAAATTTTGAAATGATGTAACCGTGACTGAGCTATCTGGCAGTGAAACTTCTGAACTAATGCCATTTCTAAAATGAGAGAAACAGACACAACACAAGTTATTATCCATTATGCGCAGATGCCTACATCCGTGCAGCCTTAACACATGTAAGCTATATATGTATATGTATATGTATATAGCTGTAAGCGTTCACTGTAAGCACTTTAAATGAAGTCATAAATGATTGTGAGGCAGATTTTTTGGGGGCTAAAGTAGTCATTTTTGTTTTCAGCAGAATGGAAAACGAGTGGTTCAAAGTTATTATTCAATACTGGAAACAATCTTTTTATTTCCGCGCTTATATAACTTGGAAAAAAAAGTATTTGTAGAGTCAAACTGCTGCAGTACTCTAATATATTTACCACAAAGTCCTAGTTGGAGAACTGAAACCTGTTGTTTCTCGAAGTGACAGACCATTTATTATGAAAAGGAGTGGATCAATATCACTGCTTTGTTTATGTGCGATCAATGAGAAATACAGGAAATGACAAAGCCACTGACAATAACATTTTTGCAGATTCCTCTCCTTAATGTTGAAGTTTAAAAATATAAGAAAGGGGAACTGAATATGATGAGGACCGGACAGAGCAGGAGAAAGCAGGATGAGACAGCACAGGATGAGAAAGGACAGAGGCAAACAGAGCAGAACAGAAAAAACAAAAACACTGCTCCAGTATGCACCTCACATAAGACTTCATCTGCTTTATTACACAGGGAGACTTGCAGTAGCTGTTGTTTTCCCTCTGTGGTTGTGGATGTGGTTGTGACTGTCTCATTCTTGCAGGGTATGTTCAGACGTAAGAGACAGTTGGAGCGGAGGGGTCCCACCCACCTCAGTCCCTCCAACGTGCCTGGGGCCGTCTCTGTCAAAGGCTTCCCTAACACTCTCATCCAGGTAAACCACTCTCGTTAGTCACACAGACACAGGAGTCAGAGCGAGCAAAAGTCAAAAGCGGGGGAGGTGGTTTGCAGCAGTGGCTGCTGCTGACCAAGGTCCAGTGAAGATTTAATCATGCTGAGTGCTGAAACTTGAGAAGGATGCACAGAAACCACATGAGATGCTGACTAAATTGATACAACTATAAGATCATGTAAGTTAGGTTACTAAGAGGGAGGCAGCTGGAAAGTATGTGTGTTTTTGTATTGAATGGCTTCAAATGTGTCTAGAGTATGTATCAATGTGTCTAATTATCCCCATGTATGGTTTCTCAGGCTGACAGGCCCAGGCAACACTTGGGTCAAGCTGCGAATAAGAAAAGGAACAACAGGAACATATCCCGTGTCGGCTCCTACTCCCTCCTTAGCAACAACAAGAAATCCACCCCCCTACAGGTGAGTCTCCATGGAAACATTTGAGAGGAGGAACAACTGGGGCAAAAAGTCCGGATGTGCAAACAGAGTTAAAAGGCCACCTTATGTGGTTTTATTGGATCAGTTGGTGGACTTGTAGATATTCAGACTGAGGTACTTTCAGTTTTAAAGGCAGAAAACCCTAATCTTGTTTAGCACACTGCAATGATGTGTGATGTCCTCACAAACGTCACATCTGTACGACACTAACGCTGTTCTGAATTGGATTTAATTTCCAGATAACCAGAGCAAGGAGACAGGTGAAGCCAATCCCCTCCAAGAGGGACAGCTCAAGTCGCTCTGGGGCTTACTCTGTCTTGGTACGACATTATGAAATATTCATTCTCCTGCATACAGTTTTACTATACTATTATATTTGATCCATGTGTATGTGTTCTGTGCTCTCCAGGGAGATCCACTGAATGACGGAAGAACAGACCCAAAATGAGAACATTGAAGACATGTGCTGCAAAATGAAAATGTTTTGGGTGTTTTAGCAAAAACCGTGGAAACAAACTTAAGTTTGGTGTAAAAACCTGATATTTGAAATAACGGCTTTAGTGTTTAACATGTGTGTTCATCATTACCATGTCAGTCAGCTTATCAGCTAGTATGCACTTATGGATACTTTTATATACTATCATAAGTTTCTAATATATTCCTGCATGTTATAACAGCACAAATGATCCCATATTAATATTGTATTTTGCCATGTTGTTGTAACCTATTTAATCAGATTCCTGCTGAAGACTGGGGGTTTATTTTTGCAGAAATAATTCTGGTGTTATTGTATCAGATTTCAATAAAAGTTTAGTAGAGACATATGGTGAAAATGTCTTTCAACATTAAGCACTTCATGCTTCACTGGAACCTTCTCTATAAAATTGAATAATAGTTTTTACACTCCGAGTTCTATTAAGACATCAGTCTTTCCCTCTCTCTTTCCCAGAATAACACATTACAGCTCACATACAAGGGTCTGCAAAACTGCCTGACTGATTCATAAAATTAAGTATGGGGAGGCTGAAATACCACTAAGTCCCTAATTACAGATTTTAACTGTTACATGCATAGGGCAGGTTTGGCAAAGATGTTAGCAGGATAACCCTGCTGGACCCTCTTTTTAAGAAAGGGTTACATTACAGTTTTCATTACAGCTACTGAAGGCAAAGAGCTACTGCATGCGTGAGAGAAAGAAGAAAAAACATGAATACAGCCCAGACCATCTGCTTCAGGAGTCAAATTCTGTCTTTTTAATTATCTTGTGTCAATTTTAATTTGGCCAGGAATGAAACACAGCATGGTCTGAACCAGAAGATTGGTTTAAGTACTTGTGCAGGACACTGAGGTCAACATATGTACAAAATCAAATTATTGAGGGCTGCTCTGCATCTGGATCTCTGTGTTACAGTACTTGTTTCATCACCCATATATGTTGGCTTTAAAATAAAAATAGAGCAAGGTTTTATCGGGCAAACCCGAAGCGAAGCCACCAGAAGATCCTGACTATGAGGCAATGTGACGAGGAAAATGAGCCTGTGTAAAAGTGGAAGGCAATCTAAGTGAATGGGATGACTCATCCCCTGTTCATTTACTGATCAAAGCCCTGTGCTTGTGACGTAGATACCGTATGCAGTACACAGTCATTTTTAGGGTTCATAGACAAAAACAGAGAGAAAAAATAACAACAAGATGTTATTTATAAACCTGCAAATTTCCCCGAAGCACATAATTAGTGTTGAATATGCTGCAGCAGCTTGCTCTGTTAGAGTAAGGTCTTCAGCTGATGTCTGGGTGACATCACATACCCTTGTTGTGAGTTGTTTTGATTATCAATTAGCTAAATTCTGATTTCTTTGAACCAGGGATAAATATACAAATCTTATCATTTAAAATAATCAAAAGGACACAACCTCACCTCACTCCACTGTCATCTCATTCAAACACACTGCTGTGACAGCTGCCAGCAGGGTATCACTGACTGAGTGCACCTCTGAGCTAATACATCCTGGGAAACAAGAGGCTGGTGACCTAATGGAAAAAGGCATAAGTGTCACAGATCGTGTACGTAGACACATTTCCATCACTTCAGAGGACATTACATTCATTTCCTTAAGACGTACCCTAACCTATAACCACTATTTACTTAACCCTGACTAACATTAACCTGTTGTATGTGATGATTCATATATTTATAGGAGAACTTCTTTCTGTCCTCGAAATGAAGGAGAACTCCCACAATAGGGTCAACAAATGTATGTCTCCACAACATCAGTAATAAAAAAAAGTAATAAAGTGTAGTAGTCATTTACAGAACACATCTCACAGCCCTTTATCTTACGCATCACAATTAAATACTGTACCCCAACCCTAGCCTAATGTTGATCTTAACCGCAAAGATCACTGTGGCTGCCATGCACAAGCAAGAAGGTGAGAAAGGAGGGTACATACCAATACGTTTCATGTGCAGTGTATGTATAATATATACATCTTGTATTTTAGCTATTACGTTGTTTTGATGTACACTGAGTTGTAACAGGTTGTGTCCAAGGTGTGAGGGGTCTGCTGTGATTTTGTCTGAGAGCACACACGTAGGCACAGGCAGATCATTCCACACAAAAAAAATATGTTGCTGTATATGGACATGTTATAAATAGAAATGAGCCATATAAACCCATTTCCTCTGGTGACGTAAATGGTAAATCAGTCTTCAATCCGAGCGTGGGTCACCACATGTGGTCAACACAAAGGGAATCCTTATAGCTGTGTTTCATTCATAGCGGTTGTGTAATGGAGTGTGGCATTGTTTCCACTACGCTTTGGCTTTATTTATTTATTATTTATATTGAGAACAGAGCTGATGGTAATGAGTACTAACAAAATAATATGAAAGCCTTCAATCTATAGGAGTGTGGTAGGAAATGATGCAAGCAGAGTGATATGTCAGATTTTCCCGTAAAAGGTTGGTCGGGTTCTTGTTGTGTAGTTAGTGACTTACAATCAACATCTAAGGACACAGGTTTTTCCTTTTAAGGGAGGCAAATTGTTCTACTAGTTAATAACAACACTTGACTCACTAAGATGATTGTTAACATCTGGGAACATGTTGGTATTACTGAAGCTGTAACACAAATCAAGTATCACAGCTTATTTCGACTTAAGAAAGAGGATTCCACCTTCATACTTAGCCTCCTATGTACAATTAGGAAAAATAGCATCAGAACAATATCGACACAGCTAGTCAATATAGTTTAAGTTGCTTATGTCAGCATTTGACATTTGTAAATATGCTTATTCACATATCTGATTGATGAGCCATCATGAAACAATAAACAACTAACTAACTTGACTCATCTAAACGTGACTACCAGCACCTCTAAAGCTCATTAAATAACGTATTATATGTTGTTGTGTATTCAGTCTACACAGTTTTAACACTTCTGTTTTTTTTACATATTAAACACATAAGATAATAACATGAATTAATGACATTTAGAGGTTTAGAGGTTTCTGTGGGCACATTGTTTTTTTTGTTGTTGCCAGGCATGCCAGCTGGCCCACCACAACCCTTTATATTTGGCAGACAGACACACACAAGCATACTCTCTTCTCATCTAACTCTGGAAGAACACAAGCAAAGAAATTTGCCAACATGTCAAACTTTTCATTTAAATATACATTCTTATTTGATGAATGTGAAGAGCATTAATTGCTCCCAGCACAGCAGCGTCTGTGATTTTAATAATCTGACCAAACAACTTGTTAGCTTGAATCAGGTCTTCAAAGTAAGTAAGGTATTGTATCAAATGAAGACTCTGTAATCTGTTATTTCTTTTTGACTGACAGCCAAATGAAGGTATTTCCTCCTCTGTATTCCTGAAGTGGTTCTCATCTATTCTCTGTTGCTCTTGACATCAGACAGTGACCATGCTTTCGGGCTGAATTTGGCTCCTTCTCTTCATCTCCTGCCACTTCCCATCAGATCAGATACAGGGTGTTGGCTGTCTTCCTTCACCTCATGTCACTCCTGTCTGGTCTGACATCACCTCCCCCATACGCTTCCTCAACTTCCTTTAACCGTTGCCACAGCAGCCTGGCACTATCGCATCACCCTGGCTGAATAAACAAAAAGAGAAACAGAGATGTATGTATGATATGTATAAGTTCTTGCAACAGTACTTTAATATCGGTGCAATATATCAGCCAGCTGACATTTCAGCCCGTACGGCTGTGAGAGAGTTATTTATGGGCCAGTGCAAAATTCACTGCACTTTCCAGGCGTTGACACTGTTGATGGAGATGACAAGTCAGGAAGTCACTGTCCAGTAAAGATAGATTGTATTCCTCCATTCAGCAGATACTGCTCTATAAAACTGTATCTCCATTATCAAAGAATGAAATATGATTTAATATACTAATAACAGCTGTGAATTGTATTATATTAAGAAGCAGGCCACCAGTTTCCAGTCATTATGCTTAGCTTAAGTAACCGTTTCTTTGCTCCAGCTTCACATTGAACATATGCACATGACAACAGTATTGATCTTCAAGAACATAAATATGCATATTTCCCCAAAGGTTCAATAAAAGTGCAACACTCAATTGATAAGAAGTGAACCTGGAGTTTTTAGGGCTCTAAAGCTTTGGGCAGTTGCCCTCATTGGTTAGCAAACATCCCTGGCTGTGGCTGCAAAATCAAAACAGGTATAGGCAGCTAAAGAAAATCAGTGGAGGTGTAAGTTTTGTCACAATACTATAATCCTGACAGCACCAGAAGTCCACACATTGATCACCATTAATAATTCACAGGCAATAAATGCCTTTCTGCTTGAAGCAAATATTGCCACGGAAATCCAAAAGGCTGACATGAGCAGAGCTGAAAGAAAAATGCAGAGTTTTGTCAATTTCATCTCTGGCCAATTCATCTGTGAAGCTTTCCTTGAAGATGATGGATGCCTGCTGAGTCAGTGATATGGGCTCAACTCTGCCTTGCTCAGTACATTAAACGAGAAAATACTCCTGAGTGTGACCTGCTGCACACTATATGGCAACAAAAATCTGATTTATTGAAGAGGGACTACTTCAGGTTGGAGTCAGGTTGGAGTCAATTTCATAATATAGACTCGTTGATTGCAAAGGGAACTGATGATTAAATGAAACGGATTTCCCAAAAAGTATATTTAGAGGAATAAGAGGCTGATGGGTATGGCTAATTCAGTTGTGTAAACAGGACAATTGATAGAGTGACAAACATGTACAGAAGCTGAAAGCTTTCTTTCTGTTGTTCTCCTCTCTCTTTGATTTGACACAAAGGTCATTGCAGGCTAAGAGAAGGACAGGGTTGTCATCAAAGAGAACTGAAAGGGCAGCGTAGGAAGTTGGGCAGGCAAAGAAAGAATTCCAATAAGCTTGAGGAATTTAAGATGGAGCCACAAAGCTGGAAACGTATTATAAAATCTGGGAAAGGCAACCATGTCCCCTTAGACCTGAAGAATAGGGAGTGAGGAGATAGGCAGGATGGAAAAAGCTATTCTGTTTTTGGGAGGTATAAAGAAAATGTTGGCGGGAAATAACATATTTGCTTCTAGCCACCACCTCATTGACTTTGCAACCATTTGTGAAAATTGCAAAGGCAAACTGGCACAATTATGTACTGTAGCTGAAAACAAGGGTGGAAAGGAACATTACATTTCTCAGTTACATTCCTCAAGGGCAGCAAAGTAATGGAATCTCTGGGCTGTGATGTCTTGTGAATGAGCACCAAAGAGCAGCGTAACGTATTAAGTCATTGTCTCTAACTCTACAAACCACTTCAGGGACCTTTGGTGAAGAACCAGCAAAAAAAGTATTTAACTTGTGGTTGGAATAGAAATCTGCTTCCACTTCTCTCAAACAGACATGTAGAAGTCATTTTAAAAGACCAAAGCAGCACAAAAGACTGATTACTGGGAATGATTATGTCTTGCAACAGTAGTAACCGACCACTGATACAAATCCCCTATGCCCTTTCATTTCCTCCTTTATCACTCTGTCCATAACTGCCTTATCTCTGTTATTTGTCAAAGACTCATCAAAGTGCATCAAAATAAACCTCAGTCAGCATCACAGATGTACGATAAAACACCAAATGTTCTCAAGAATAAACATAAAGGGAAGCAAGAGCTGACTGTGAAGGATGAAGGTATAAGAAAAGAAAATATGGGAGAGGAAAAAACTTTTAGTGGCTACTGCGTCCACAGCTCAGAAACCTCCAAAGTTCAGCTCCAAGTACACAATGTTTAACGGGCGCCAGGGAAGAAACATATTAATATTTATCTGAGGATAAATCTCTCTCTGAACATATGGAGAGTGGAAAGGCTTGTTGGCGTAGGAGTACAGTCTCATATTGAATTTTGAAGTCAAATTGCTGTGTTCAAATCAGCAGAGTGCGTGGGACTTCAGAGGTCCCGAGATGACAATAAATCATTTGGTCACATGCACTGCCCTGAGCTCACTGGATCAAAGTGCTCCGTCAGCATCTCTGTGCTACTCCACAGTAAAAACACAAAAGTACAGGAATGCAGAAAACTTCTGTGTGAGAAGGTATGTCTGTGTATTGCATAATACAACTGTGAGGCCAATGAGAACTGTGAAAAAAGCTATAAATGACATTTCAGTGTTACTGAAATTCCACCAGCTCACCCTGGAATGAACAGTTCAACAACCAGATAAACTAAATATCTTCGCTGCAATAGTTGCTCATATACAGGGAATATAACACCAAAAAGTCTCAACTAAATCTTTGCACAAGGCTTCAATAGTAAGTTCAGCACAATTAGCTTGAGTTTGTAATGCTGCTCTCTGTTATAGTTAGTGACTTTTTCATTGCACAACTCATCCTGGTATAGACACCATCGCTGTAGTTGTCAGTAGAAAAACAAATAAACTCATGAGCAGCAATGACACCTGTTTAGTGGTTCATTTTTGAGTGCAGCTAATCACAATCCTCTTTTTCTGGTGTTAGATAAATGAAAGTTACCTGATGTTCACTCTGTGGTTGAAAACTGAAGCTTGCTTAAGATTGCCCTCTTGTGGTTACATGCAAAATATAGAAAAATAGACTGGACTTATATTGCATCCATGTGTGTCATATACTTTTCTTTATGTATTTCATGCATAGTTTCATATGAAGTTGGTGGACATATCTCCATGTTAGACTGGGTAGACAATGATTAAATTAACTAAATAATTAATAGTATGTTTTTGCCTTCAACATGCAGGCACCAGAAATAAGACTCTTATTATTTCATGTAATACAATTGGTTTTTATTAAAATTCCAACGGGGGATAAAATGGGCTAAAATAACAAAAAGCACACAGATATACATAGATAAGACGTGATCTGATCTTTATTTCAAACTAGTTGAACTCCTGGCCTGACCTGGAGAACCAGGAGATGACTGACAGTTCACCTGTGCTAAAGCCTTGTCCCTCTCCAAAGTCACCAGCATGGTCCGTTTTAAAAGTGCTTGGTATTTATCATTCATACGATTTACTACGGGCTCGTAGTTGTCGCACTGCACTTTGAGCTTTCTCAGCTCCTCGATAAGCCTGTGTTTCTCCTGGAGAACACGCTTGTGCTGCATCCGATGGAAGTCTCTGGCTTTCTGGACCCTCAGCACAGTGTCAGCTGCAGCGGAGGCTGCCCGCTCGTACTCCTCCCTCTCCCGCTTCGCCTTTTTCAGCTCGCTGTCCAAGCGCTGGTTTTCGATGTAAACGCTCGGCACCACGCCGACCCGCTCCGCATCCACCAGCCCTTTCTGCACCATCTCCGTCCACTCAGTCTGAAAACAGTCAAGTGTTTCTGTCATGCCCGATTGGTAGAGAAAGTTGCGTAGAAAGTCATCCACGGTTTGAGGTTGGTTTATGTCCCTGGCTGAGTTGGCCCCGGGAACGACCCGAGCTTTGGCCTCTGCTCGGTGTTTGATAGCTTTCACCATCGCTTCCAAGTCTTCTTCCCCTTCTGATAAAATCCATTCTTCTTCTAGAGACACTTCTTCGTATTTAAAGTCATCATCGATGTCACTAGGAATAGTTTTACCATTTTTTTCTTGTTTTTTTTTATTTGAGCTCATTGTTTCATTTGACACGTTCTGCAAAATTGTTTGGTGTGTTGCTATAGTGACAACACCGCCATTCAACGCGAGATTTCAGGAGTTCACGTTAGCTAAGTTGTCCGACATCAAACAATCATGGCGGATTATCAAGAAGCGCCCTTGGCCACTCGGCCAAAAACATTGGATCCAAATGAATATTTCAACCTTTCGCCGGACCAGAGGCGTGCTGAAGAACAGCGGGCTGCACTACGAGCCAATTTGAAGCGACAGTATCTGACGCAACTCAATAACCCGCACAGAAAAGAGCTCATTGTAAGTGGCTAGTTGTTAGCTAGCAATGTCACCCTTGAGGTGGGCTCAGGATACTTGCTGGGATGCTAACGATAGCATGCCATTGCACTAAGCAGTAACAAACGTCAGATTTACAATGCAGCGCCTGTATTTCTTTCTTCTCTTTCTGATAAAATGTTGTTAGTGTTATCTGTTACGACATATTTTTTGACAGACGTTAGCTAGCTGAGACATAACGTTAACGTTTGGCTGAAAGCTGCTGTAACATAACGCAACACACTTCGACATTTAAAAGTAAAGACTAAAAGCCTGGTCCCGTATTTTCTAGTTAAATATTATTAAGTACTCTGTCCATGGCAACAAAGTGAGTGTGTTTTCCTTGTGTGTTAATTAAACAGACATCAATGCTAACGTTACATAGCACTAAGATTTATTTTTATCACTTTAGTCACGACAGTGTTACTAAACATTTAAAATAAGTGAATGGGTGTCATTCTAGCTAAGTGAAATATCATTTTAAATGGTTGTGCCGATATTTGACACATATTCATCCTTTTACTGTTGTATAAGTGCACCCGTCTGAACAATATATATCCAGCTGCTTCATTGAATAAAACTGTAAGTAATCGGCTTAGTGTGGTCTGTAGTAGTCCAAAAATGTTTGACATCTAGCTTCAGAGCTGATACAGTTCAAGTGAAATTGTTAAAGATGTCACACGTACATGATCATTTAGTTTCTCCACAGTGTAATTCTATAACTACTACTACTGCATTTTTTTTTGCATACAATTTATAGGTCAGCCTGTAATTTTCACAGCAGACATTTTGTCTTATCATAGTGGGAGATGTACAGGTGTTAATAATAGTATAATAATAATAATATTAATAATAGTTCTGAGACAAGGTTGTGATTTTGAGCTATATGTTGTTTTGATATTGCACATCACTTATTGGCTGTCTTTATTGCTATTGTAAAGATTCAGTTTACACCGGGTTAACCACTGACATTTCATTACATATTTTTCTCTTTGCAGGAAGACCCTGCCCTGACACGGTGGGTGTACGCACGCGCCAACCCCTACTCATACTTCAGACCCACATACAAGACATCTCTGCTGGGTGCCCTGTTTGGAGTTGTTCCACTCTTCACCCTATACTACGTCTTCAAAACAGACAGGGTATGTGCAGACGGAGCAATGCAGTGATAAATTAATGACACAACTCTGTCTCTCCTTATCAGCAGGTTTAATAACAAAACCATCTTTTCACAAATAGAGACATCTGTGTTCTATACAGTCCGTGCCACACGTTAATGTCTTTACTGAGAGGAATACCTCTACTTCACTTGACTGTTTCGAAAAATGCTTGATTATTTATTTGCTCATGACTTTCTCTTAAGAGCTCCCATTATGCTCAAAATATCTTTATTTCCCATTCCTTTCTTTTTATTGCATCTATAGTCACTGGCCACTTTTTTAGGTTTACCTGTACAATCTAATGCAGAAAGGTGATAATTCTTTTATATGTTTAGTATTGAGTGGGTGGTAGAGTCATACTACAGTTCATTATAGAGGTGTTTTTAATGTTTTGGCCACCCTAACAAATACGGGCGCTGAAACATTTTTAAAAATGTGAACTACATATGATGTGAGAATCTTTTAACATTGAAGGTTAGGGCTAATCATTTCCTTGTAAATTCACAACTGAGCTGATTTATCTTTTTGTCACTGTTCCATTCACATTAGAAGTGAATGCTTCATTCAAAATGCTGCTTGCTTTCAATTTCATCCCCATTGTTATGGAGATTCTCACTCTAAATCCTTGCCAATAGAAATTCCAGTAGGAATTTGGTGCAATTGTCACACTGCTGGGCTATCATGTTCATCTCTTCCTCTCTCCACTGGGAGCGAAAAAAAGCTGCTTGAAAATCATAAAGCGCTCACTTATAAAACATGCAGTTGAGAAAATGTCTGCAAGGTGAAGAGGGTGAGGGTGATAAGACTCTTGTTGCCATGGAAACTGCACTAACTCATCTGTCTATCATCTTTTTTTTTATAGGATAGGAAGGAGGAGCAGATTAAGGCTGGAACCCTCGAGCGCAAGTTCAGTTTATCATCATGAGCTCAGATGTATGAAGACCTCCTTTATGTCGCTTTGTGTAATTATTATTAACCAAATAAAATTATATTGTCAAAAACAAATTATGTGACTTAAATTTCTGTGCCAAAAGTGTGACGACAGAACCACAGACCAGGGTAATGTAGCTGCAAGTATTAGAGCAGCACATGTAGTTGCTGAAATATTGACAAGATCAATAAAAAATGTGCAAGATGAAAGTTTAAAAAAAATGTTGATCAGTGACAGAGTTTGCTTTGACAAGAAAAGTCACTGTGAAAAATTATTTTAACTTTTTAAAATGTTGTTCATGTTGAAGCAATGTGTTTGAGCAGCACTCGGTGTAAGCAAATAAATCTTTAGTGAACAAGATTAATGCTGTTGTATTTGATAGGAGCAGCAGAACAGAGGATTATTTAAAAATTTGTTAAAACAGTTGCATTGTGTTCATAAATACTAATGCAAGGTGAGGGCAGCAACACTAAGTAACATTTTCTCAACAACAACAACCTTTCCTCGCAGAAAGTAGAGAAGATTCAGTTCCCTCTACATGTAAGATTTGATAACTACCCACAATAAGCTACTGGTCATAACAGACCACTGTGAAACTTTGCCTTTATTGTGCATGATGAAGTAGTGGCATTTAATAAAGTGAAATAAGGACTTTAAATGTGTTTGTTTCACATTTCTACTTTTTGCTGGGCTTCCAGTTGGGGTTAAAGTGGCTGCAGAGAGGTTCCCAACACTTGTAGTAGTTCTTGTCAAGCTTCTGACATGTTTGCAGACCCCACTTGGTCACAGCCATACTGAAGGATGACTCAAACATGAAAGCCTAAAGGAAAGAAAAAGGTTTAAGAGACATTATCACTTATGATGCTAACCTAATAGTTTCCGTCATGTGAAATTTAAATATTTCATGATGACTTATTAATCTTGCTTCCCTAGGTTTTTTTTATTACCATGGTTCCTTCAGCCACTCTCTCCGGTTTAAGCTCAGCAGTGCTGTTCTTTTCAAAGCAGTCAAAGTCCGGGCCGTGTGGGGTCATAATGCTGTGGAGACTGGCCCCTCCTGGCTGGAAACCTTCTTCTTTGGCCTCATAGTGGCCTTTTATCAGACCCATGAATTCACTCATGCAGTTACCTGAGGTTACAAGCAGGAGGAGCTGTAACACAAGCTGTACAAAATTGTTTGCTATACAAAGTTGTAACACTGACTTCCAGTAGATGGCTTTATGGATCTGTGGTGTGGACTCAGCTGAAAGACTACAGCAGGTGGACTGTTGTCACCTACTGTCTTGATGCTGGCTGGGTAAATTGATGTATTAGTTTCTGGTTGGCTTGTTTCATTCTAAGGCAAACTGAAATTAACCTCACGCCACTTCGAACTAGGATAAAAATTCAGTCATGTCTGAACCTAGTAATCACAATTCATTGTTTCTGCTTTCTAAAGTCTCCTTCTGCTCCGACTTTAGAGCCGAAGCCAGGTATGTGTGTTACTGTGACCTTACGGTGATAATACGGTGGACGGAAGGTGTGATCAGCCACTCCCCAACGCGGGGGAAAGATGACAAAATCAGCAATGGCTACACCTGGTCGTGTGGTTTTAGCCGTCAGCACAGTAAAGATAGATGGATCCTATAGAAAGATCATAAAGAGAACCATGTGTGCCCGTGAATGATCATGTCCGAGGGTTGGGTCAATTTCATTTAAACTGCATAAAAAGCTAATGAAACATGTTCTACATATAATAAATAGTACAGTGAACATGTCTGCATCCTTAAACATGACTCTCACCGCATGATCGAAGGCCACACAGTTGATAGCCATGAAGTTCTTCAGGTTGTATTTGTACGGTGTGTAGTTGCCGTGCCAGGCAACCACATTGAATGGAGAAAAATCCTACGTGCAGAGAACAAAACAAATAAGACGAGTCTACCCAAGCAACAAACACAAAAGACTTTAAATTGAGCTTTTTACAGGGAAAAACGAACAATGAATAATGTCTTTGTAATCTTAAATTCCAAGATAGAGTACTTCTTGACATAGAGAAAAAAAATGGTCATAATGAAAAAGGTTGATTGTGAAAGAGGGTGTGCTTCTTTTTATTCTTTCTTCTCTTTCATTCCCCTGTTCTTTGTGATACGAGGCTCCAGGTATTATGAGTAATTGGCTTCAAAATCAAACTTTCCCAAACTTTGAGCATTTTGACGCTCGCAGTATTGCAGTTATGGGGGGAGGGAGCAGCAGTAACAGTGGGTGCAGAGATATTTCTTTATCTTGATTGTTAAAACCACAGCAATTTTATATAGTTTCTCTGTTCTGATAATGTCACTGCGAAAAAGACATTCAACAGCAGCTCTAAAATCAATATAGTTCATTACAACTCAAGCTGCCTCCTGAGTGACCTCCATGCTCCTTATACACATGCTCACGTACACATGTAGAGCTAACACACACATATGTGAACACAGACTTGTGTATAAGTAAATTCACACCAATTACATAAGAAATAATCCCCCCAAAAAGGTATTATAGTGGATCACAGTAGTTACTATACAGAAAAAGGCCTTTGGGGAACCCAGTGCAGGTAATTTTTTGGACATTCATCTGTGGTAACTCCACTGCATTTGATAAAATGAAGGGAAAAATGGGGGAGAGCAAGCGGTTGCACACAAAACACAAACATATTGGCCCAGTCAAGCAAATAATAAGTTAATTTGAGCAATTTCAGCGCTCTGCAGGGGAACATAACAGCGGGACCGGACGAGAGCAGCAGCATCTTCCTGGAGATGAGGCCCGCGTCCCCCACCTTATTTTCTTTCTGCCATAGCCTCAACCTCCAGGCTGTGCAATGAGTGGAATCCAGTAAAAAGATTGTCAGGTGTAGCCTGCGGCCTCCATCTCTAACCCCCAGCACATAACAGGAGGCGGAGACTCGAGCACAGGCAGCAAGAGCAATGAAAAGTGTTTGTTTTGTTACAAAAAATACAGTATCTCACCCTTGTGTACTTCCTACGATGAATAATAACAGTGTGGTTTGACATGGTTTCCACAGTTACAACCCCCCAACACCCACCGCTGACAAACCTCTCCTCCCACCTCCTCCCTGTCTCAGTAAAAAACCTCCTGTCAGACATTATGTGTCGATCCAATTATGCACCCAACAGGACATTTCGGGAGGGGGAGGATCATTCCCTGAGTGAAATATGTTGAAATTAATGCTTAACTTGTGAAAGGTTTTTCCTACAAAGCAAAGCTTCACAGGTACACTGTCTGTAACTCCAGAATGCCTTAAGTAATTATGAGTGATTAAGACTCATAAGGGAGTCGAGGCGGAAAAACCTGCTGAATGGAACAGCTAACGCTTCAATATTAAATCATCAGGGATGGCAATTCAATCGGCAGGAGCAACTAATGGATTATATGCTTCACTTGGACAGTTTCCTGTTAGCCATTGTTGCGGTTTGATGGTGTTTACTGAAGCGAAAACAATCCTAAATAGGGTAATAGGGCAAGTATGGCATATGTGTGTGCTCCCGTCATACAGTGTCTGCGTACACGTGCTGAAGCACAAACTGAAATGTCACAGAAAAACACCTGTTGGCAGGCGAAGAGTTTTCCTTGGTATTTGTTGATGATGGTGTAACCTGTGGCCACTTTGCGATCCTCATACCAAGCAACTGGACACAAGAAATCTCTGGGGTTTGCCAGACCATTGGCTCCTGCCAATCAAATACACATAACATGACACACAAGCCAAAAAAATATCCACACCATTACATACAAGGTTCTGTCCAAAATCAAACACTAAGCATACTCTATGGTGCACAATGATGATGCTATCATGCTGATGTGAGGTTTAGTGCTTTTCATGTTCACTAGGTTCATTTGCCAATTTAGCATATTGATATACTAACTCTTGTTAATTAACACTAAATTCTAAGTACAGCAAATGTTTATAATAATTACAAGCTTTGGACAAATTAAATTTTGGCCTGATGAAGGTGCTAAATGAAAAGCTATGATACTAATTTGATTTGAACATGTGTGTACCAAATTCCATGGCGATTAATCCAGTAGTTCACACCTCATGAAGGAGATTGGCTCGCTAAAGTCATGAATGCCTATATAAAATTTTATTACATAGGCCCCCTCAGTTTCAAGCCTCCAAATTTCAAGGAAGGGTGATCATAGACTACACATATTTATATTCATAAATATCAAACAGACTCACACCTATAGGCCCCAGGTCAGGAAGTTCAAAATGGGATCCATACACCTCCAGAATATAACCTCTGGTTTCTCCAAACACATCAACACTGAACCGCATCCCTTGCTGGAAAAAATACACATGAAAAGCGGTGGTGAGAGGAAAGTTAGTGCCGTTATGTATCAACTGTGGATGGACCAGTGCTGAGGAAACATACAGGTTCATGGACTAATATGTGTATGAAACACATATCTGAACTGCAAATACTGGAGGTATCTCACACCTCTTCAGGTTATCTATCTTTATGGTCCCTTTTGAAAAGCACCAAACTTTGTCTTTTTAAATACGGTAAGAGGGTTCTGGGAGCAGATGTAATAGTAGATTACTATGAAAACTGGAGAGATGAAAAACATAGAGCTCACCTGGACGACACAGATCTCATTCGGCTCGACCCTCATCTTCCCAAACTCTGTGGTGATCAAGATCTCACCCTGCTGAGGGACTAGAGAGACAAACAGACAAAAAAAAAAAGTGAGAAGGAAAATTGAAGGAGAAAGAGAGCAGAGGATTGAGCAGTCATTGTTCTTGTGATAGTTGACAGTGAAAACATCAACATCTCTTTTCCTCACCAATCAGAAAGTCTCCATCTGAGTTGTTGAAGCACCTGGAACAAGAAAAGTGGATGAGCTCTAATGATCATCAGAGTGTAACCACAGATTCTTTTTTTTCTATGTCGATATGTGGAAATTTTGTATATGATGGAGCATATGCAAACACATACACACTCACCTGTCAACCATGGAGCTGTTGCAGGTGTACACATGGATGGCAATGCCATTGCGAGATTTGGTATCCCCAGCACCACAGATGGTTTGTAGACCCTGCAACATGCAAACAGAAAGAAAAAAATCCCAATCAACCAACTATTTAATCAAAAACTAATGTGAAAACAATGAGTTAAACGTACGGCCACAAAGTCCACTTTCTTCTCCGTGGACTTGGGAATGGTGAATGGCAGCCATCGCAGCTGTGAGAGAAACATACAAGTCAAAAAATTTACCTCTGTGGCACTGGTGCAAAATGTCGCTTCCTATTGAGCGTTGATATACCTGGTTGGGGTCAGGCTCTACTTCATTCCAGTTCTCTGTTAGATTTCCACATGGTACAGGAGTGAAAGGTTTGTGTTTGACAGATGGCAGGATGCGATACAACCAGCTAGAAAAAGAAAAAGGACCAGTAATAAGTTTCTATAATTCAAACATCCATTTGATTTTCCCAGGCTGATTTAGGGATCAGGGTGAGATGGATACCTCCTTTTGTTGGCTGGGCGCGGGCAGGTGAAGGCAGATCCAGAGAGCTGTTCAGCATAAAGGCCATAGGGACAGACCTGAGGAGTGTTCTGTGGAGGCATGTTATAGTAGATGTTATGTCCTGTGTGTTATGTTGTGTAAGGGCAGGATCAGTTGGTCTGTCTGAAGCTCAAGTGCAAGCAAGGAAATTCTGAGAGGTTCTATATTCTTTCACGTAATCACAGTATAGGTACGCGGGAAGACTTATATAAAGAGCACTCGTACATTTTGTGGTCATTATGATGTATTTTAGCACAAGGGTGATTAGTCATAGTCTATATCATAATCCCTTTATTGTCACATAGGGGTTAGGATACTTACACATAATTGTTAATGTTATTTACTTAAGCACAAATTTTGCAGAATTACCAAATAACTTGTACACTGAATACAAAAATAAGCTCAATGCATGTTTCTGAATGTGTGCTACCTGTCCGTCAGGTAAGGCTCCTGGGCAGCGAGGGTCTTCAGAGGAGAACTCATTTCCAAAACCACTCATGTACTGAAAGACAGACAGACAAACTTTTAACACAGAAGTTATGGCAAATTTAAAAAAGTAAGTAAAAAAAAAAAAAAAAAAAAAAGCAGCTTCACTGTGATGCAGCATAGATGTGTTCATGCTGGTTATAATTAAATTTGAGGGCTTGTCATTAAGGTTTGCCTTTCTGTTAATTGTCCTCATATTGATTCATATTAGATCTGGGATGAAACAAACTGCAGTTGTGTCAAATTTACCCTCACTGCAATCATTGAGTCTATTGTGACATTATGATACAAAAAACAAAACCAATTACCCTAAAATCATCCAAGGTACTTTTTTTAAATTAATATTTTAATTATAATACGATTCTTCCACTGTCATCATTTCACCAGCACCTCTGCAACTGAAAAACATGAACTTCGCACAATGTAATGAAATGTTGCTGAGTCACTGTTCGTCTGCCACAAGAGGGGGGGGGGGGGGGGGGGGGGGGG
>JAUYWH010000012.1:21906410-21917107 GCA_034779795.1 Ctenopoma multispine | reverse complement strand
CCCCCCCCCCCCCCCCCCCCCCACACACACACACACACACACCGCCTATGTATGATTGATGTTTTCCACGTGTGCGCGTTCATAAAGTTCGTGCGTAAACAACGTTTTGGAGGCGCCAGTGAATCTTTCGTGAAATGATCTTATGTACAACAGGATTCTTTCCGCTTGTATTTTAATCTTGACTGAAAAACGCCCGTCCAGCACAATGCTCACATCAAATCCTTAAAGTATTTTAAAACAAAACTTTGACCAAAATCCTGAGATTGCACTTGTTCCCATTACTGCAGCCTTTTGACACATCTTAGTCCACACAGAACAGGTCACTACATACGTGATGGCTTTAAAATGAAAATCTGTAAAAACCGAATAGACTACTGGATTACTTTTGGAGTAACCGAGTTAGAATGAGAATACGATGATGTAAACGGGTTTTCAGGTTTATTATAGCGATAGCGATTTCCCACTGACATATTTTTGTTTCTATGAAGCTGTAGGTATGTCAGACAGACCGCATCTGGGCAGCTGCTGAATGCAGCCCTCTGATTGGTTGGAGGCAACGCCGCCCTTCTGTCGTCCGCTCTGCTTCTGTGGTTAACGATGGATCGATGCGCGATTTAACTTTGCATAATTGTGGTGCAGAATATACATCAGCAATTCAAGTATTCTCCATTCCATGAGACTGTACTACTACATGTATTTGCATTCATGCCTCTCAGACTGTTCTGAAACTTTTTTAGCTTGTCAGATGCCCAGTCTAAGCACTAAGATGTATGAAGATAAAGTAAAAAAAGAATATGAATGAATGCTGTCTTACCTCGAGTCCAACCATGGTGCTTTCTGTTAAAACGGGGATTACAAATTACCTTTCAGCTACCGCGTCTCTCTTACTTTATGCCCTTTCGACCAAAACCCTGTGCAGGACTTTTGCGTTCCGGTGTGGACTGAGGGGAGAAAAGGGGGTTGGATATATACTCTTTCTCAATATGGTTTTAATTAGGCCTCGTCAGACTACGTGACGCAATAGCGAGGTCTTTACCAAAGGGGAAAGGACGGTTTGGATGGTGAAAATGTGCGCAAACATCGTTTGATCGTCGTCACTGCCAAGACAAACACGTTTTGAGTGCAGCAATAGAGCAAAGCTGGACAGCTGTAATCCTGAAACGATCTTTAGGCCTTATACCGGGCTATGGAGACATACTGATACTAGGTTGACATAAACTCATTATAGTCTTCTAAGAGACTTTTTGGGTTATATTGTCACAAAGAAAAGTGACACTAATTAAGTAAGAGGGTATACTTTATGGTGTGTCAGTCACAATATTAATCTGTTGTAGTAACTGTTAATCATGGTCAGACTGTGGCGACCTTATATGGGACTGCTTGTACAAACAGTAGAGCCATGCACAACCTCACGTCCTGCAAAACAAACGTCTGGGCAAAAATCTATTGTATAGTCTATAAGCTCATGCACCTTTTTTTTTTATTACACGTTTAATACAATGCAAAAAGTCAAATATTTTCACAGCACTGGATTCAAAGTGCCACCAACGCTAGAACCACTATTTCTCTGTATTTAATGCTCCAACAGTTCATCAAGCTGTCGTTAATTTTTTTCATGCTTAACACACGCTGAGTTACTGGTTCATGTAAAGTGAGTTATCATCCCAGCTGCATAATTAATTGACTTCTCTTAAACCAGCATAATACACTGGACAACCTGTGCATGCTGCAGCGAGCAATTTATTCTTGATATGATACAACAGCAAAGGCCTTCAAAAGGCCCATACATTACTTTACGCAAAATTTATTCAGTTCATTTTTTGAAATAGGGGTCAAACGAGGGGACCTAATGTCTCCCATGAAGCATATATCAAAAAGAATCAATTTCGCCTTTCGCATCCTTGCCTCGCTTCCCCTGTTGTCTATTTCTTTTCTTTTAGGGAGGTGTTGGGGAAGGGTAAATGATGGCAATTCTCATAGCGAGGCGCAAATAAACTCGCCGCGGCAGAAGTAACTGTTCTCCGGCGAGGCGTGCAGTCAGGCCCGGGCCCCCCGCTGGCAGGTAGTCAGGGTGCTGTGCCAAAGACGAGAAAGCCCAATGGCAGGAAAATATCACGTCCCAGTCTCCGGAAATTGATCTACTCCTTGTACGGGGAAAGAAAATGAGCGATTTTAATTTCACCCCCGAGTCATGATGATAGAATTCTAGAGTATTTTGGTCCAATCCGGATGGTGCCTGTGTGTTTTAAGAGAGGCGGGAATAGCTGGAGATGAGGGAGAGGAGACTGTTGTTGCCTACTGACAGTTATATCTATGCATGAGTAAGTGGGCCATAAAAGCCTTGTTATTAGATGCCTGCTGAACTCAATGGCTTGATGGTAAATGGTACACTCACCTGGCAAAGTCTATCCCCATATGCATAAACAGGCAATCTCTCTTCTACACACAAACAGACGTACACAAAACTATTCTGTGGTGGTGATGTGATCGCAGACACCCATAGTCATTCCTGGTAAGTGACCTTTTCACATTTTTTGGCCCCTTATGCTACAGTCTGACCTGTAAAGGTCACTGAAAACAGGCACAAAAACATATAGAGGCAAATAGTTTTAGTGTTATTGGCCGATGTTTTCAGATATTATATATACAGATAAGTTGGACACGAGCAAAATAAAACAAAATAACAGAAGAGTCTGAGAAATTAAGCACATTGTACGTATGCTCACAAGTTCCTGAGTTCTCATCAGACCTGTGTGGCTTTAACATGAGTCATGATAACTTATGAGGTCAATGTTGAGGTTACCAGTCCATCCTTTGTTGTACCACACATATGGTATGAGGCAGAATTAAATAAAGGAGTTTAAAACAATAGTCAAAGCTAAAAGGAAAGAACCTGAGTAGTTCACTGTATCTGCCAATTTGCCACATAGTACATTCAAAATAGTAGTTATATATAGATCAAGTGTACTTTTGATTAAATTAATCAGGCAGTAGCGAGCAGCAACAACTAATTACTGTGTGCTTACACACTTTCCTGCTCTTGTTTCGCTACGTTAATGAGATTCTTTCATAGTCTCTTTATTCTTTGAGCAGAGGAAAGAAAAAAGAAAACACTGTCACATATATTATTTTAGAAGCAAAGTAAAGCAAAACACCACAATATACTGAATCTACACAAAACATCAAACTGTGTTCTTTGTTATTCTTCTGATATCACACAAATCTCCACTATCATCGCGAAACCACATCAGCAATTAAAAAAATGGTAGTGATGCAATTTGTTCTAATTGGCTACTTTGTATTGTGTAGAGCAACTACAACTGTGTACCATTTGCTCAACGACTTTAGGGGAAACAAACACAAATATTCAAACTTAACTTTGTGAAGGACATAAGAGCACATGACATGTAAATTATTACCATCTGGCCAGATCTTGTGTATCACTGATAGGTAACAGATGTATTTAGATGTCACATCTAACAAGAAATAGCTCAGATTCTTGTATTTTGTAATTATAGTCCTGTTACACACTATTGCAGCTTAATGTTAAATGACTCCTGACATGAGCCATTCAGTAGCACACACACACACACACACACACACACACACACACACACACACACACACACACACACACACACACACAGATACACGCGCATCTGACAGCTCCATTTAACGCTGATTAGATTTGCAAGGACATGTAGTATACCCTCTCTGTGTCTCCCGCGCCTACTCTCTCCGTCTCTCCTGAGTAGGTTGAGTATCTCCTGAATCCTATCTATTGCGCTAATGTTATGCAAATGGTTTAATATGAAGATAAAAGACTGTTGCAGCGTGTGGCACTCTCCTGGTTCACATCCTTGTGTTTCCAGGACGATAGCTCTAACGAGGAGGGCACTATTTGGGAGTCATTAAATGATGGCCTTCCTGACATGCACCAGCTCACCACCACCGCCACCCGCCCCGCGTTGGCCATTAAAGCAGCTCACACCCACACCAAGACACACACTACAGACGCCTTTTAGCGCTGGCTCCCAGTTTCTTACACATCACAGTGTCACAGAATAGAAAATTACACTCTCCTCCCACAGAGAAAATTGCTTTGGAATTGCTTGGTTATAAAGATGTGCTTTAAAAAGAGGGGGGCGCATGCAATAAAAAAGGACACACACAAACACAATTACTTAAGCACTCTAAGGACAATTCTTACAAGTTAATCAGAGGATTTACCAATTATTGATGTCAAAAGGATTTTGTTGCGCATCTGTTTGTGGCCTATGTTTATGTACTGCATGTGCCTGTCTTTGCATTCAAGGTATTTAGCATGCATTTTTCTCTATTATTGAGTATGTGTGCTGAATTATGGCAGAGCATGTACTGCACACATGAATAGCAAATGAATTGTTTCTGTCTGCATAGCCAGAGATGAGTTATTAAACAAAACAAGACATGAAAATAGCCACAGTCAGGTGGATGGAGGGAAAACCTAATGTATTGCACCATAGCAGAGACACAAGTGGAGGATTGAAAATAACAAGGTGAAAGGTGTATCAGCATCAAGAGGCAAGAGAGATGTGACAGAGATGAAGAGGAGAAAAGGCAAAGTGGAAAATAGTACGTAAAAAAGAAAGAATAAGAGAAAAGACACAAGATGGTAGAGGAAAAGAAAATTCACATAAGACAAGGAAGGAGATAAGTAGATGGATAACATCCATGATGTCATTATCATTTTGATGATTTCTTTTGGTATTCCGTTTAACCAAATGAGGCATAATGATAGCTGAGAATTAAAATCTAATGTTAGCTAAACTCCACCTAAAGCTAACAGGCTTATGAGCAGAATAACTACAATTTCATCTTTTAAATATATGCTAGCAGAATACTTAATGAGATTTGTTGTAGTTAAGCTCAGCTACCTCATCTCAACTGATTTGAGTACACAAATGGATTTCAGTATTCTTTAGAAAGTCTACAGACGCCTTTGAGCAATATATTGTATTGTTGATTTCATTTTAAATGAATAAAATTATCCATCCATCTACACTCAATAGCCCATAATGGAACAGAGAAAAGCTTTTTTAACAAATTTCATGTAAGTTTCTGCAGACCGAGGTTTGGAACGACCAACGACCATCTGGCCAATCTGAGTAACTGGACAAGAAGGACCTCAGTCTCAGAGGTCACCAAGAACCCAACACTCTAACGGTGTCCTCTGCAGAGATGGGAGAACCTGACAGAAGGATGATCATCTCAGCAGCACTCCAGCAATCACACCTTTATAGTAGAGTGGTTAAATGGAAGAATTCAGACAGCATGAGGAAAAATATTCAGGGAGACAGATAATTGGAGATTGAAGAAGGATGAACGCGGCCAAATATAGAGAAATCCTTAAAGAAAACCTGCTCCACAGTGCATGTGACCTGAGACTGGGACAACAGTTGACCCTCAAGCCTCAAGCCTTTTGTGAGGTGACTTTAGGACAAGTATCTTACTGTCCTTGAGTGGTCCAACCAAAGCCCAGATGCAATCCTCCTGGAATACCCCTGGAGAGAAGACGGTTCTCAGATTCTTCTCATCAAATCTGATGGAGCCTCAGAGCATCAGTAAGGAAGAATGGGATGAACAGCTGTACAAAGTTTGTACAGAGTTCTGCTTTGAAAGATAGCACTGCATCTTCCTGTAAGAAGAAAAATTATCAGTTGTTCATAAAAGTCAGCAAAGCAACTTCACTTAAAGTACATAAATATGAGGAGTGCTGATACTGGTTAGTAGTGATGTCATGAAGCTACAGTCACTGCAATATTGTCTTATTCAAACCATCCATGCATCTAAAAAACAAGTAATTACAGCTGTCAGTTAAAAAAAACACTGAATTGTAAATACGTTAGCATTTTTCTATATCTTTGTGTTCACTTCTTCCGCTTGTCACTTGCTACTAGCTATGAGCTCGAGCTATGTTGTGACATGCTGTTGTTAACATAAAACGACCTGTGAGCAGGTAATGAGACCTATTGAGTCACAAATGTCTGCATATAGGATATTCTGTCACAGTATCTCTGGACCCAACCCAGCAACACATCAGACACCTCATCACAAATAGAATTAGCTTCCTGGGCAGAACCAAAATGACAGCAGCTGGATATTTGGCAGGAAGCAATATGGAACTGGGGCTCTGGTGGCGTTTTCCTTCCAGGAGAACCAAAGGGCAGGCGTCTGTGCCAGTTAAGCTATTCATCCCTCCCTCTGAAGTGTGTGGACAGGTAGTGAGGATGCCTCTTCTAAATCTGTAGTTTAGATAGGTAGTTTTGAGGGGTGGTCTCAGATGTGAAGAGGGAAACTTGAGGTGAATGGTCTTTGGACAAGGAATGAGTGTGTTCAAGAACGAGGAAGGCGTGTTTATATCTGTGTGTGTTTGACTGGTGCAAGAGTGTGGCTGATGTTATATCAATCTGGGTTTGATTGTATGTGAGCTTTGGTGTGTATGTGCGCATGTACCCATCTCTGTCGCTGTGTATGCACGTGTATATGCGCGTCTGTCCTCAGCACCATCATTAGGTCGTAGGCAGCCCCAGTGTTGGGGGTGTACCTCAGCTGCTCCTGCGGCCTCTCAGGCCAATTTAGGGGGAGAAAAGCACTTCGATCCTGGCCTGCAAGTCGGAGGGTCCCCAGTGGGAGGCAGCGCAGCCCTGCAATCTATATTGGATTTATTCCTTTCCCATCTACAGGCCCCACACACCCCACAGAGAGGAAGTCTCAACTGCACTCTCTCTGTCCCCCTAAGACAATATGTTATGGTACACACATAATCGTGTATACACACACAAGCAGAGACACACTCAGAGACATTCACCTAGTCTATCTTCAAGGCACACTCCCCCACAGCAAGGAAGTTATAACAACATACTTTCTGTCCCTGTGGGAGTTGCACTGGGGTCAAGATATACGAAGATTTGTGAGAGACAGACAGAGAGCCATCCTAGATATTGACACAGTGAGTTATGTGAGTCTGACCATTGTTTGTCTCATGGAAAATATTGTTGAGATTTATAAAGGCCAAGGTGTAAAATGCATTTTTATCACATTAAAGCAAGAAAAAAGAATTTACATAAAACTCAGACAAGGTCAGGGAGAAACGAGGTTCTTAATTTAGTCTAATCAACTGTCATTTGCATAGCGCCATTTGCGCAAGGTATTGCCACTAACTGAATAAATGGACTTCTTCAGACTCAAGGGGGGGCACTCCGGTTTTGATAAGCTGGCAACATAACTGATTTGCATATATTACTTTGATTATCTCATTACTAGGATGATTCTTGCGGAATTTTTGACACTCGCGCAATCGAATTAAAATTAAGGCACGCAATCAATAAAAGGGCAAAGCGGCTGTGAAAACATACGGCACCCCAGGTTTGGTATGGTCAACTAGTGATGATGGTGGTGGTTATGGTGATGATCTGGAAGAAGATTATGATGATGATGATGACCACGAAGACGATGATGATGATAGCCTCTTCAGATCACGAGCTCCAGGACTCCGTTGTAGGTTTACGAGATCCTCGGGCTCTTGATTCCTGTGATCAAAGCAGTAATCAGTGAAGATAATGGAGGCCAAGAAATTGCCGCTCTCGTGTGGGTGACCTATCCACCTGCCATGAATCCAAGAGTGGCCCACAGGCAGCTCATGTTCTCCCAATCGATAATAGCGCTCACATCTTTTGTCTGACTAAAGCCATCTGTGGAATGATGAAATAATGCGTAAAGACGCGCACGCTTCGGGTAATTTTGCAATGCAGTAGCCACAATAAGCTGGTACATTGTCGGGGATATGTACGGGCTTGAGGGCTATCAGTTCTACCGAGCACCAACGTATGATCAAGTATCATCTGCCACCAAACCCTCCAAACCTGGACTGACGATTGATCTAAATTTTAGTGTATATGGGGCTTTAAAGATCTACATTTCTCCCTTTTTTTGTTGTAATGGCAAAATCTACAATGCTACATTATGACATGTGGTTCCAGTTGTTGCTGTACATAATTTGTCTGGAAGAAGAAGATTTGGAGGCTCCTTCTCTCCCGTCCTAATACACTGAATTGTCTGCACACTAACGGGGAGCAAAGGCACACGTCCACGTTTAAAAATTATGATGTAAATAATTATAGGCCTGGAAATTGATTTCCTTACGACCTTCTCCAGCAAACGAGGCCTCCGAAACCCCCCCAAAGAAAACTACTTCTGTTGAAGCATTAAGTCATTAATTATTTCCCTTACATAAGGACAAATTATCGAGTCAGTTGAACGAAATTAGAACCCTTTGTTTCTGATCAGACCGCATTACCGCTGGAAATTACGGATGATGGCTGCGTGCGCGCTCGCTTTTGTTGTTTCGATCATCGCCTGTCGCTCTGAACTCGCGCTAACAAAGTCATTAAATTGACTCCCTCTCGCTCTCATTATGCGGGTTGTTAATAACCGCTAATTAACTTTGCTTACGCGCGCCTTAAAAGCCTCCCTCCCCTCCCAACACACACTCTCTCCCTCTCAGTCTTTCTCTTCTCCTTTCCTTCTTTTCCTGCCTGGCCTCTCAAGCAGAGCAAGTGTCCAATTATGTCGAGGCGCGAGGATGGATGGATGGATGATGGAGGATGGAGAATGAGGATGAGTCTCCGTCGCCAAGGCCACGAGCCAGTTGGTGCATGTTAGGGACCAATTTCTACACATGTTGCATTGGCACAAACGTGTGCAATAACAATAATCTGATAAAAATAGAAGAAAAAAAGGCTAAATATTCTTATACATGCGTGCGCAAACGCAGGGTACATATTTCCTACAGGTGGACAGAGGTTTAAGTTACTTAGAGGTGCAACGCACACAAATGAATTCTGGTAAAATAAAACAAACAGACTAATACACAACAGCAGTAGAGACAAAGAATGGAGGCGTGTGGTGCATTTAGTAGGTGCCGGATGGAGAACAATAGAGGTTTTTTCAGATTCATTCTGCGTCTGTACATAGTAACTCTTACCTGTTAGAGCAGTTTGGTATTCCGTCCAGCAGATGGCGCCAGTTGAATGACCTGCAAGGCGAAGCACAACCTGCTGGTCCTATAATAATGAACTTCCTTAGTACCACTTCAATGGCCTTCACTGGAGAGGACGAGGCAGGCTTAAAAGAGAGATTGTTCGCATCGAATAAGTAAAAGCAAAGCGCACGTACTTATATGATTTTTTTCATATGCTTAGGTGCATGACTCCAAAAAGGAACAAAGTCTTTTTCTGTTCACTCTAAGAGGTATCATACAGTGTCACAGCAGCATTATCTGCACGTTAAACTAACAGAAAGCACACAACAGCGTGTTTCCCCTGGATATTATCAAGTTAGGATGTTATGAAAATACAAGGGAGGCGGTGGTGAGGTGGTGCTGAAGCTGATGGCGGCCTCTCTCCGCCATCTCTTCACCTGCACGTCAAATAGACGGAAAATTGAAAATGTGAAAATTGCGCTCAGGCTATTTCGCCCCCCTCTAATGTATGCGCGTAATTAGTGCATTTAAACAAAGCGCGGATGTCCTGCTGGCTGAAATGACGGCTGACATCTCTTTTTCCACAGGGTTAATAACAGTGTGCGGATAAATGAATCAAATTGTGGCCCCCAAATTACAGAGCGACTCTAAATACCCGTCTGTATTACGCACGTCTGTTTGTGACCGCGCAGGAAAAAGGCATAACATTTCATGTTGTTATTACACCCATTACACTGCAAATAAACATGCTCGGAAGTTTTGTGACACCAAAAAAAGTTGCGGATGGATCTGTCTGTGTAGTGACTCCTTCAAAATACTAACACTGCATATTTTATGATTGCAGGAAGACAACAACGTTATATTGTCTTTGTATTTGCTGATAACATCTGACGTAAAATGCCTCATTGTGTACACAAAAGTGTTAAATGTGTCGGAAAAGCATTACTTTCCCACTTAAATGCTATTTCTGCTGATAACTTTAAACAATCTGTGTTGTTCGGATTTTACGAGGCTTTTAAAATGAAAAAAATAAAGTGAGTTCGTTTGGTTTATCTCCTCTAAACCTACTAAGCGGCCTGCACCTTAACTAAACTTCACATGGATCAATGGCGCTCTTATTCCAGTTCCAATCACAAAAAAGGGTAATAAAACTATCGCTTAAAAAATCAAAAAAAGAATACCCCGTGCAATTCTCTGGACATATATTTTATTGTTATTTTTCGTTTGCTGCAATGCTCCAGCCCGGGAAGATACATAACGGAGGGGAAGAAGAGAGAGAGAGAGTGAAGGAGAGAGTAAATTGCAGCTTGCTGAAGTTTTTGGATTGAATTCTGAAAATGATCCTTTTAACAGTGATGGGCTCTGAGGCGAGGATAGGGGTCATGCCATTCACAGCGGGTTAAATAGACTTTCATTTAAAATTACATTCTCGATCCATCTCTCCATCTCCCTCCCTCTCCAGAGCGGAGTCCCTGCGTGCTATCCCGGCTCCCCCGTGCGGCGTCTCATCACCGCCTCGACACCCTCACTTTTTAAGTCGATCCATAACTCCAGCAGAGAGCAGGCAATTGGAGGGAGGGGTGGGGGGCCAAGGCCAAAACGATAGATAGATAGATAGATAGATAGATAGATAGATAGATAGATAGATAGATAGATAGATAGATAGATAGATAGA
>JAUYWH010000012.1:21883129-21906149 GCA_034779795.1 Ctenopoma multispine | reverse complement strand
TATCTATCTATCTATCTATCTATCTATCTATCTATCTATCTATCTATCTATCTATCTATCTATCTATCTATCTGTAATGTAATAATAATCGAGTACTTCTATGTACCACCTTGTATGATCTGTTTTCAGAGGAGACCTTTTGAGTTATTAATAGACTAATATCATTAATAATGGGTCTGTTTCTTTCAGGTGTCTTAGTAATACCAGCACAGCTTAGTGGAATTCAGTCATCAGTAATTTCATTATTTACACCAGTGCTTTTCCCACTGTGACATGTCAAAATGTAATTCATTAAAAAGTGTGATGTTTATTTTGATTTCACTCATGTTAATGTGATAAAACAAAATTGTTGCCACTTTTGCTTAAACACTGTTAGGTATTTTTAAGTATTTTTAAACAATTTACTTTATACCATATTTTTCTGAATAAAATGAAATCCAAATTGACACCGCAGAATTCTTCATTATTTTTTTACTTTGCTCATTTGTCGAGTTCGTTCCACGGAGCAGAAACACTCCATGTCAGGTTTTGCTGCCTTTCCCTCAAATTAAGTTTAATCGTAAAACATATAAAGCAGCTCCGCGCTGCCTCTCTCCCCGCATACACACACACACACACGAGCCAATCAGACGCGCGCTAACAGCCTACACGTCTGCTGAGCGAGCGCGCGGAGCCGACAAGCGCCTGGCAGACCCGAGCGCAGCGCGAGGCAGCCAAACCGCTGTCTGTCATCAGATGAACGTGTGACAGAGGAGAGAAGAAGAAGAAGAAGAAGAAGGAGCAGGAGCAGGAGCAGGAGGGAGGAGAGAGCGGCCCCGGTTCACGCAGACACACCGGCCTAACAGGACAGAAGAAGAAGAAGGAGGAGAAGAAGGAGAAGGAGACCACCGAGAGGGAGCGAGAAAGAGAGAGCAAGAGCG
Organism: Ctenopoma multispine; assembly: GCA_034779795.1. Classification (NCBI taxonomy): domain Eukaryota; kingdom Metazoa; phylum Chordata; class Actinopteri; order Anabantiformes; family Anabantidae; genus Ctenopoma; species Ctenopoma multispine. The sequence goes on along the minus strand of JAUYWH010000012.1, from coordinate 21,905,229 downwards.
AAGGAGAGAGAGAGAGAGAGAGAGAGAGAGAGCGGGGAGACTGACAGGCGTTAGACTACCGAAACTAGACAACCCGAAGCGTCGACATGAGCGGCCAGTTTGAGGAAGATATCCACGACAGGAGCGAGAGGAGGGGCGGTAAATCCCCGACGCTGCTCTCCTCTTACTGCATAGACAGTATTCTGGGCCGCCGGAGTCCCTGTAAGGTCAGACTGATAGGGGCGCAAAGTTTGACGGGTCTGGCCGGCAGAGGGGAGCTCGACAAGACTGCTGACGGTAAGTTTAGTTTGACCCGCAGTCACTGAAGGGGGACACGTTAGTTTAGCTAGCTAGTTTAATTCCCAAGGAGAATGGTTTAGTTTTTTGTCATGTCGCCAGCAAGTCAGCATGTTCACGGTGTATCATGTCGTTAGACTCATAATAAATATTTCCTACACGAAGACAACGAGTTATTTATAGGCCTAAAAAACTACTGAACTTTGTTTAGAGGAAAATGTTCTCTGCCATTATGTTATTCGTTATCTTAACACATGATATTAACACGTTTTGCACGCGTTCTCTCCTCAGGGCCAACGAAAGACCCCCTTGCCCTCAGTGCTGACATGCACCTGCCGCCCAAGCTCCGCCGGTTGTACGGACCAGGTGGGAAGTACCTCCACGACCACGCAGAGAAGCTGGACAGGGAGCGGCTCCTCTTGGAGCAAGCCAGCGACAGCCTCAAAATCAGCCAGGCGCCGCAGGTGAGCATAAGCCGCAGCAAGTCCTACCGGGAGAACGCGTCGCTGAGCCGGTCAGAGGGCGACCAGAGCCCCTGTGAGGGCTCGGACGACGGCAGCCTGGGGCTGGTGGAGCTCGGCCCCTTGAAGTTCGAGGAGGACGCGGGGAAGGAGGAGGAGAGCTGCGGGGACGCAGTCACGCTGTCCCCAAAGGACGAGGAGAGGGAGAGCTTGAACGCCGGGGATGGGGACGTGAGGGACGGGGAGGACAGCGTGTGTCTGTCGGCGGGCAGTGACTCAGAGGAGGGGATGCTGAAACGAAAGCAGAGAAGATACAGGACTACGTTCACCAGTTATCAGCTGGAGGAGCTGGAGAGGGCTTTCCAGAAGACGCACTACCCCGACGTCTTCACCAGGTAAGAAAAAAACAAAACAGAAACTACATGATTTATTTTTTCTTATTATCTGGGGACCCACTTGTTTTTCTTCTTATTATAAAGTAATATTACTGTGTATATATTATTATTATTTCTTGTATCTTATATTACTTTATTAAATATAATAATATTATTACTATTATTAAGGATATATATTATTATTTCATTGCACTCTGCATAAAATACATTTCCATAATTTCGTTTACAAACAAGAAATTATACATTTTAGGACCATAAATCTAAATGTAAATTCATATAAAATGTTTGTAACTATGTGAGTTTATATGATTATGATTTTTTTTTTACGTTACAAAATTGCGGTGTTTAAAAAAATAAGAAACACATAAAGACACAAACCATGCTGTGTGTTCTCTAAGACCAATTCCGTACATGAAGGTGATAATTAATTACATTTTTAAATAAACACCTCACTAGCTCATAACATTTTCTTAAAACAGTCCCAGTAATTCCACACTGCCTGTAACTGGATCACACCTCATAAAATGCCTCAACCCCTCACCCGTGCCTTACATAAGGACACAATAGGCCTTTAAGTGCTGGCACTGGGGACGTTTTGTTACCTGTATCCACTCCTGTTGATACATGACAGCGGTGTTATTCGCAGGAGGAATAATTAACCGCTGCAGCTCATGTTACGTGCTGGACATGATCCTGAATATAGTCTGTCAGGGCCTGAACTAAAGCCTGGGCAGCAGGTATATTTGAGTGAAGTGCAGTGCTTCATAGCAGGTTGTGGATTTTATGAGGGTTAAAAGCTGGTGGGACTGTTTTAGAAAAAAAAATACATTTGAATGAGATTTATGTAGTTATCCTCAAAAGAAATTGAACTCACCTATAAATACAATTTCAGACCTTTTTTCAGCTAAATTAAGATGTTGATAATTGACTCGCCCGCATTTGACGCTTAAAAATAAAGACATTTCTGATACTACAGGACACAAGATCCTGCTTTTTTCGATTTACTGTTCCCACTTGCCGCTGGGATTATTCATATTTTTTCAATCGATTTACTTTAAAGCGACTTGTAGGTCTAATTTGCACTGCAAGCCCATCTTGCAGCTGAAGGGAGCGTCAATTGCTTTGTGGCAGGCTAGTTTAGATGTCATTATTCCAACCATTATGTTGTTACAGTGACAGGCCTGGGCTAAGGAAAATCTAACAATCACTAGGCCTATTTCTACCCATCCGTGACAAGGAAAATAGAATATGGCCATGGCGTCTTTCTGCAGTTCATGCCAGGGAGGAAAAAAAAAGTCAAGCCTATTTTGGTCGTCTATTGTTGACAGAGAACAACAGGAGGGGACAAAACAGCAATTCTACGTTGCTTCCAAACGGTGGCCTGTAACCCTGAATCTTTTCTTTCTGTCTCTCTGTCTTTTCTTCCTTCCTTTTCTTTCCTCTTTCTGATTTTTTTTTTCTTTTTGCTTTTCAGAGAAGAGCTCGCAATGCGCCTGGATCTCACCGAGGCCCGCGTTCAAGTGAGTGTCTCTCTGTTTATCTTGATGTGAAAAAGAGAAGCCAGCGACTTGTAAATCAAATAGAGGGGGGAAAAAAACAGCATCCTCTAATGTTTTATGTCCTCTATAAAATGTCCCTTGTGCGCAGTGCTGGATAATAACCCGTGATATGCGTCACTGATTGAGGATCAACGATTATGGGCCAATTTGAGGCAGTAATTTATTACAGTAAAATGTGTTAAATGGCCCCAGTCGCTGCGCGGGGAAGGTATTTGCTGTTATTGAATGTTATTACACGCGAATGGGAGACGTTTTAGTGGCAATTAAGCCGACGCTGGTGATTCATAAAAAGCTCACTTAGTGCAGGAGCAAACACTGTCTATATCCCTGGGATGAGATGGTGTTTGAATTCACGTCAGAGGGGACTGACGGGGGGAGGAGGCCGACGTGAGTGTGTGCGAGTAAAAAAAAAAAAAGAAAAAAGATGTGTCTGAGAATAAGAGCGAGGGAAGGGAGGAGACGGGAGGGAGAGAAAGAGGGGAGGGATAATGCTATTTGATTTCCCATTATGTGATTGCAATAGACCTGCATTGATCCGATGCTTTGCACTTGGGAGCGAATGAGAGACCATTAAAGGTGTTTGCCCCCCCCCCTCCTCCCACGCTCTCTCTCTCTCCCCTCTCCATCCCTCCTTCTCTCTTCCTCGCCTCGCACTGAAAGCGTGGCTTGCATGTCGAAAGCCCGGGCTCATAACCACAGAGACAGTTCAAACACGGTGGAAGCTCCGGGAGGTTATGGCCGCCGGTAAAACAACAGATGTCTCTTTAGGGGCCGTAGGTGAACAAATCACTTAACGGGCGCCATCAGGAGGTGATAAAAACTCATAAATTCCTGAGGGGTTGAGTAATGCTAAACAGCCCACTGGGAATAATGTGTGTGTGTGTGCAGTCCCTGTCGCTCAACGACTTTCCCCATGTTGACATTTTGCTCATTGTAAGAGCCATCGCTCTTCTGCAGTGCAAACTGGGAAACAGTGGATGCGTGGGAAAGTTAAATACTCTCTTGGATGGAACTCGCTTGTTCTGCGCCTCTTAAGAATTTAATTTAAAGCGCATTAATTGTTATTGGAGCCAGTTCAGCGGTAATTTTCTGGACCTTTTGTTAACACCGCTCTTAATTATCTCTACCCACCCTGAAGCCCGTTTACAGGCACAGGGGGTTTAATTAGACAGAAAGTAGATTTAAGGGACTGTGAGCGGCAGGGTTTACCTTGCATGTAATTACCGTTGACTTTCCGCCTATTGGCCACCACCTGAACTAGACAACTATTAGAGAACACTGACACAACATTCAATAGAGTCTAGTCATGCTAATTACAATGAGACATTGCTGTAAGATAGCAGTACAAGGACTTACACTTTCAATTATTTATGGACTGCATAACTCAGCAGAGGTGACTTTTATCTTTTTCTTAAATTCTTTTCTTTATGAAGCCTCTTTTCACTTGAACCTGAATCTGTCAAATGAAAAAGGATGATTTAGGTTCTTTTCTCATTGTTCGTTTGTAGCTTAAATAACAACCTGCTCACATTAATCTGATGATCTTCGTCTGCCCTCAGGTGTGGTTTCAGAACCGCAGGGCCAAGTGGAGGAAGCGTGAGAAGGCTGGGGTGCAGGCCCACCCGTCAGGGCTGCCATTTCCAGGCCCCCTAGCAGCAGGCCATCCTCTCAGCCACTACCTGGAGGGAGGCCCCTTCCCTCCTCACCACCACCCAGCACTGGAATCGGCCTGGACGGCTGCTGCAGCCGCAGCCGCTGCTTTCCCGGGCCTGGCCCCATCGCCCCACAACGGCTCTGCCCCACCCCTGGCCACCCCGGTCGGCCTAGGCACTTTCCTGGGCACAGCTGCCATGTTTCGCCACCCTGCCTTCATTGGACCCACTTTTGGCAGGTACATCGCACCCGTGCACAGACCTCCCTTGGACCTGATTCCTATTCTTTAAACTTACTTACATCAGAACCTGCCAATCTCTGCACTGGCAGGGACTTCACATTTATCCCTGTATTTACAGTAAATAGCTACAATTTAAAACAAGTAGCACGAGCACAAAACAGAAAAACGCACAGCAGCAGCTCATCTTAAACTAAACTCCCAATACGTCGTGCAACTTTAATGACTAGTGGTTACAGTAATCCTCAGTCACACTGCATCACTGTTTATCTCAGTGTCTGAATATACATATGTTATACTGTTAACCGTTCACAGTAGTGTGTAATCATTCTGTCAAATGCTTTAATAAATTAAATGTGTGATCCTGCAAGACAAGCTGTGAGGAGGAGTGACACTGCACACTCCATATGCCATAATTAGCTTCTCATTTGCTTTTGTCCTCTATTATAATACGGTGTTATTAACCTTCTACTCTACATCTTATCTTTTCTATGGGGAAGTTAGCATGCAATAGATGACATAAATCTAGTTAAAGAGAGTGTTAACACTGTCAACACTGTTCTTTATTGTAAGGAGAAAAGAAGTGATACTATGAGGCATGATTAGCTTGAAGATTTTTTTTTTTTAGTTTGAATAATTAAAGCTGTGTTCAGCATCCACAAATGACGTAGATGGTTAAATGTCTGTCTTGTTTCAGGCTCTTCTCCAGTATGGGTCCCCTGACCAGTGCTTCCACTGCTGCAGCGCTCCTACGCCAGCCTGCCCCTCCTGTAGAGAACCCCTCCCACGCAGGCCCCGTCCTTCCCGACCCTTCCTCTACTTCCTCCTCCTCCACTTCCACAGCTGCAGCAGACCGCAGGGCCTCCAGTATCGCTGCGCTGCGCCTCAAGGCCAAGGAACACTCGGCTCAGCTCACCCAGCTTAACATCCTGCCCACCGGAGCCGCAGGGAAGGAGGTGTGCTGAACACTCAACACCAGCTTTAGGTCTCCCTGTCCCGGGCTTACGTCCCATTCCATGACATCCCCTTCCCCTCCAGAAACCCATTCATACCTCTGGAGGCTGATGTCCCTGTGTCCAACCATCCCTGTTACCTCATGTTTCCCCAACAAAATAGCACGACCAAATTCAAAAGAGCACTAGCTAAAAAATAAAAAGTGTGTGTGTGTGTGTGTGTGTGTCAGTAATTACAGCTATTGTAACATTGTTTTACACTCCACAAACACACCTTACCTAAATGACAGTGCAGTAATGTCAACATGTACATTTTAACAACATTTACAACATTTTGACACATGGCTAAAAAGATGAATTTTGTTGATTTGTTAAATATTTCTTGGTATTGAGAGCATCTCCGCTACATGCTACTACACACTAATAGTTCACCACATTTCAGGAGATACTGCACTTTTTACTCCACTCGAATACTCAGTTATTATTTCACTAAGTAAGATTTTACAGATAAAATAAGAAGAATTGTTATCAAACAGTATGATAACCTATAAAATTAGATCTACAAAATGTTATCTGCATGTTAATGCATCAGAAATACTACATATCAAAGTAACACTCACACGGTCCATTAAATACTTCACTTATTTCACTTAAGTACATTTTGTCAATAATAGTTCTTTACTTTCACTTAAGCAACAACCTAAAAACAGGACTTTTCAGTGAGTACTTCAGTGACTTCACTAGTTAAGGACAGGATCTGTTGTCTCTCACACACACACACACACAGACAGATGAAGACCCGCAGGGGAACCCAGACTTTTTAGAAAAGGTTCTTGAGCTGCTTCAAATGTGGACAATAGGAGTGCTCGACATTAACACTGCTTAATCTGTATGCATTGATGTGGGCTGAGCCAGTCTGCGTCTGTAATAAAGGCGAGTTGGAGGAGGTCCCCCCCCTGAACCAAAGGAAAACTGTCCATAGACCTTCCATAGCCTTCTCTACAAGCCTGACTCCTCTCCACTGCTCGCCTGTCCAACAGTCACACTCAGCAGCACCACTTTTTTTTTTTTTTTTTTTTTAAATCTCCTCATTTAAATCCACGTCTGTAAATTTCTCCGCAGTTTACGCTGTCCCCCTCCTCACCCTCACCTCCCCCCTCTTTGATTATCACAGCAGCGGCGTTTCCGCTGAGTCTGACTCCAGGACATGCGAGTAAAGTTGAGACCTGAGATGTGTGCGTGTGTCTAATGACCTGACTGTGTAAAAGAAAACTGTACATATTGTGTAAAAAGGAGGAAAAAAATACAACAAAAAAGGATAATTTTCAAAACAAGGTCGTGTATATTTCAGGAAAGCGTGTTTTGATAATTTGCACTCGGTGTAGTGTTTAATGAGCGTCGCCCTGTGTAGAATTTCACCTGTGTTTATGAATTATTAGGTTTTTAGATAATTATTTATGTCAAAACTTTTCCCCAAGGAACTGAGTGAAGGACAGTTTTTTTCTTATTAAGTGATTGTAAGTTTCCTGGTTTAATAATGCTAATTTGAATAAATTACACTGGTAAAATGAGTTATCTTTTATTATTTCAAATTCCTCTAGGACTGACAAAGGCCTAAACCAGGAAAAATAAACGATGTGAAATAGAATATAATAGAACTATTAATAAAATGTGTTACGAAGAAATTGTGTTTTTTTTTGTTTGTCTTACACTGAAAAATAATTTTTTTTAAATGATTAAGTTAAAGCTATGGGAGTTCTTTAATGTATTAAAAATGATTTTAACATTATTAACTACTGGAATGTAAAATAAATATCAATCCAACTTCAGTAGCAGGTTGTGTGATGTTCAGAGCGAGCGGGGGCCGGCTGAGAAGCAGAAAACCATTTTTTAAAAGAGGAATTTGTCGCTGTGTTAATAGAGGAAATGTATTAGGTCCATAATCCAGGGCTCTGCGTGCGTCTATCCTCTTCAGCGGAGTTGACAAAATACTGACCATATATTCATGAGCCTAATCCCCAACATGTGAAACGCGCGACAAAGGCGAGGGGTTTTCAATTAGATCGGCCAATTTATCCGGGAGGTGTCACAAAACGTCCTTTAAAACCCTTTAAAAGCGCTAAATTGGTCTTAACATCTGTAATGCCGTGTCGATGGAAGCGAATCCCCTTTGTCATTAATGAAGTAACAAACCACTTCATCAAACGCCTTTCACACACACACCTCGTAGAGTTAATACCCTCACTCCCACTCCCTCTCCCCCCCATTTGGATCTCACTAGTGATGCAGCACCATTACTACAATCAATGCGTATTCTCCTCCGGTTGACCCATGTGTTGCTCGGGCAAATCGCGTGAAATTACCCTGCGGATTAATGTAGTCCCCTCTTTTTATTGTGTGTATTTGTGAAAACCCTCCTCTTATTCCTTCAGTAATCGTTTTAGGCTACAGGTCCTGTGCCTGTTAATCAGCTAATTTAGTTCAAACAAGCAGCGGAGAAGGATTGATGGAGATGTATGTCTCCAGCACATCAGTTTAGACTCTATCTCTCTCCCTCTCTCACTCACACACACACACACAGCCTTATACAAAGTCACCAACTGCTCTTTGATGCATAATGCAAAAAAAAAAAAAATGAAAAAGATAAAAAACTATTTTCTCCTGTGCGCACAGACCACCGTGTTATTTTAATTCCTCCTCTTTTGCTCAGGCTCAGTGGAGCGTGTGTGTTTTTCCTGTATGGCCCTGTAGGGTTTTGACGAGATCGTCCGCAGTGTTTTAATCTTATTGTGAATATAACTAATGAATGGCAAACCAATTTGTCCCTAATATCTGGGGAATGCCGGGAGGCGGATGACCTGCTGGGAGCGAGGCTTAAACTTTCTTTCCAGCGCAAAAAGGCGAGAAAATTGAAATGCTGTGGCAGAGCAATAGCTCTGGATTTATAAAGTCACACTTGTTGGATGTGTGCTCTTTCATTCAAGACAGGCTTGTACTTGGGTTGAGGCCATGAGGCTCTTTGTTGCATGAATGATCATGATAATGAATGTTGATATGAAAAGAGTGAATACAGTCCAATCATGCTGTGGGTTTTTTTTTTGTAAATTGGCTCCAAAATAAGAAAAATCTACATGATTTGGTGGATTGTGTCCATGCTTTGCAGTTTAATGCTCCCGGCCGCCTCTCACAGGTTAATCCAGGTGTCCAGAAAATTTCCTCCCACCATCTTGTCGTGCTCCTATTTTCAACACTACCCCCCCCCCCACACACACACTTCTTCTCCTTCCCCAAGCTGCTGGACTTGATTTGGCCCGTGATTTGGATTCTCCCGGGCCTCGTTTCTCCCACCACGTCTCTGCCTGGGAGAATAGGCCCAATCACTCCACAGCCTCAGCCGGATCAGTCCTCACTCAGTCCCCGGGAGAGGCGCTCTAAAAGGCGCTTTGATGAACAGCCCCCCCTCCCTCTCCTCTCACCAGGCGGAGAACCGCGGCCCAGATGAAAGACCTGAATAGCAGGGCCATGGCACTGCGCTCTCCTCTCGGATCGCCCCTTAATTCCCCGTCTCTCTTGCTCTCATCCAATTAGCTCAGTGTATTAAGCGGTTTATCGTCTCATAACCGCCCTTTCAGCTCCAACAAGGGAGACACTTTGCAATAGGACCAGCTCTCCTTTTGACACCCTCTCTGGTGCTTGTATGTTCCACCGCGCTATGAATAACAGGGACAGAATAGGAGACTAATTCCCTCATCAAAGCCTACCTTGTCCATCGCTGGTCAAAACGACAAGCAATAAAGCTTAACACGACAATATAAAGAGACTTGCTCGACCTTATTAGCTTAGCAAGGTCGAATTAATGCAGAGACTCAATTTGACTGGGCTTACTCCAAACAGGGAGGACAAAACGGGGCCCTCACTTAAAAACCTGGAGCCTGCTAGTGGGAATAGCAGGACTGTGTACATCTACTGTGAGCTGAGGTTGATTAAATCGAAGGGCGGAAAAAACAGAGCAGAAAGAGGCTAAGCAACTGTGGGAGAAGTAGTGGAGCTGATATGATTTAATAAATATGTAAAGTTATGAGGAATAGGCTGTAAATGCACCGAGACACTTTCTCTCACACACAGCATGTTCTATCCATTGCATAGTGAATCATGGTTTAAGTGTTCAGCCCACTTAAGGTTGCCTTCACAAGTCACAGTGGTTTGAAGTGATTTGTGAGGCGTGCAGTGTTTATGGAAATGCACACTGCAGGATGGAGTTAAAAAAAAAAAAAAAAAAAAAAAAAGTCCCTCGACTGTATTAACACAAAGGAGAATTCTTGAAGGAAAATGGTGAAACACTTAATGCAGCGAGTTACAGAGTGAACTTTACTGAAATACAGTATTTAGAAAGTGTAGCACAATATGACATGATATACCATGATACCATATACAGATTAGTACTAGTGTATTTTTACAAAATTATGGCTTCTAACACTTTACATTTATTGTGCCAAATACAATTACACACACACACTCCTAGATTTTAATTGAACTGCTATTTCCAATTAATGTAACTTCAAATAGAACAAGCAAAATCTGTGGTTAAAGGGTCTATTTGGTTATATGTATTGTTCTTACTGTCAAAAGATTCTACGAAACAAAATGTTTTTTTTGAATACTTTGACTTCCCTTGTCCGTCCGTTGCCCATTCAACCCTGTTGATGTGTAAACTTTAAAAACAGGTTACAGACTTAAAACAAAACAAAACTGTAGACACTAGTTATTTTTTTTTAATGTATGCCACCTGTCTCGACAAGAAGCCACCAGACAAAGTCTTAAACATTAAACTAAAATAATGCAGTGCATCAATACATGTACAGCACTTGTATCTATTTACAGTAGAAAGTAGGTATAAGTGAGATCAACTTAAATACAGTGCTACCACGTGTTTTCAAATGGGTTTTGGACTACAATGAAGATTTATGGCACCAAGGTTTTTTTGTGTTTACATAGGATTTTTTGAGATGTTAAAAAGAGAGATCACCAGATGTTTTAAGTGAAGGGATGCTTGGTTTTTCTAACCAGATGCCTAAACACTATGAAATTGGGTGATTTTTTTCCCCCTATACGTTTTTTATTGAATTTAACGTTTTTGTTATTAGTGTGTAAGGAAACATGGAGACACTCTAGCATACTGGTTAATTAATTTCTGTCAGACCATATAATGGAAATACAACAAAATTAACATCCATTTAGCTTTTTTATTGAGGTTTCAGTATCAAAAAGGTTCTAATCAATATCAAAATAGTCAATTTAAAATATTTTAGACACTACGAAAGTCATTATAGAAAACCTCCTGAGCAGTACAAGTTGCATACAAAGTAAATGACATGCATTAAAACACGATCTGCATCGAGGAGGGATGGCTGAAGAAAAACAAGTGAAAGGGCTGAAATCACATCAGTTAAACAGAGGCAGTGGAGGAGAAGGATATCAGTTGTTTGATAAAGAGACAAAATCACTCCCTGCATCGTCCTTACTTTTATCCTCTCATCTGACACACACACACACACACACACACACACATATACAGAATGAATGGTGGTAATCAGAACAAGTGTCCGATCACTGCAGGCATCCAGTGGTCTTAGTGGCCGGGGTCACTATCACTGGCTAATTAGCGGCTTTTGGAGTATACTGGCTGCTCTGAGGATAAGTCATTTTTACACACACTCTCACACACACATCTAGGCACAGCTAGCCTCCACACACACAATAGACTGCCATTTAGGTATGATTGCTACTCCCCTTTACCATACAGAGTCAGGATGATGGGGTCAAGTCGGGTGTGTGTCTTATGTGTGAAAAAAAAAACTAGAGCGGGAGAGAGGTGTGATTAGGTATTAAACTGTACATAAGCTCATAAGATTAAAGAAAGATGAGTTAGAGGTAAGAGGTCAAATCACGAAAGTTGCCTATATTCAGAATCCAAATACAGAAAAATCAGAAGTAGTTGACTGTACAAATGTCCCGGTGTGAGTCAGATGTTAGGGTCTCTTGAGGTGTTGTCGTCACAGATGTGTGTGTGGTTTTTCTTTTCTTTTTCTTTTTTTTTTACTTGAGGGTGGAGAAGGCCTGGAAGAGTTTGGCCAGGTTAATCTCTGAGTAGCCACTGGTGGCTAAGGCTTTGTCTGGAACTTCCTTCAGCCTCCGATACACCTCTTTTTCTCTGTTCATCCGGCTAACTCGACCTAGAAGAGAAAGGGAAGAGGAGATATCATTGCCAGGGCCCAACAGAAGATAATTCAGCATTCCAACTGCATCTGTCAATACTAGAGGCTAGTGCGATGTGTGCTTTTTAAACTAATGAGCAATTCCCTCCTGGATGACTCTCGCCTGTCTCCATCCACGAGTCAGAGTGTAAACGAAACAGCGCACCGCCAGCTTTGTCTCATCACTAATCAACACACAGGCGTGTTTCGCTCTTAACTGAAGCACCAACAGATCCAATGCTATCTGCCAGTAATGTTATCACTTCAAGGACCCCGGAGGGATCGCACACAATTGGACTGATGGGTCGATGGCTGCATGTGCGCACGCATGCACATACATATACACACACACAAACACAAAGAAAATCATATGATCGATAAAAAAGCCCAATGAGAGGGTGAAGTCAATATCTTGTCCCTGTTATCCCTTCAGGTGGGCTGTGATGAGGCCAAAGGCGACAGAGACGACTGTCCCAGGCTGCGTAGTCACCAAAATGAAATCTTTACAATATCATACCGAGGGTCAAGTATAGATAAAGTACTATGAAACCAAGTAATAACACACTATCACAAAGATACTCCTGACATAATAAGCTGGCACACTGGTGAAGAAGCAGGAACACGATAATGAGAGAAAGTTTGATCTAATTTTAAAGCATCAATCAATTCTCATTCATACTAAGCATTAAATGTGTCATTTTAAAATGAAAACTGAAAAAAAAAGCAAAGATCCCCACATAAAGTCAATCACTCACACTTATTCTACTGTATCGATTTGGCCCTCAGACCTGCATCAGACATCTTATCACAGATATGTAAACCAAACCATCGCCCAGCTTTGTTTGCAGGTCTTTTAAGAGTTTCTGATTACCAACAAAACATTGCTTGGTAACTGTTTTTAAAAATCTATTAATGATTTGAGACATTCACGCTTATCAAGCAATAAAAACTGATGGCTGGTGCATTACAGATGCGACTGAAGGTTTATTGTCCCTTTTGAAACTTAAGGCTTTTAGACTGACATCACACAAAACAAGCACTTTGACGACGTCATCGTGGGCTCTGGTAAATTATGATGTGTATGATTTTTCACAATTTCTGACACGGTTAATCAAAACCTCACATTTAAGAAGGTGGAACAAGTGACTGGTATTTTTTTTTCCCATTAATGAACGACTAACCAATCGAATTGAATCGTTGAATTCAATCGCACTTCCTTTTTTTGGTCCATCTATTGGCTCTACTACAAAACCTGACCATGAATAATGAGAACACAAGAAAACAAATTAGAAACTGGTTATATTCCTCTGCATGTCTGTTGTATATCTACATCACATGCTCTATATAAACACACACAAACACGCGTCGTCCATATGGCCGGTTGTCATGTCCTCACTATCTTCTGTCTTGTCCTTCCTGTCTGCTACATTAGTGGCTGCTGGATAAATACCAGCCCACTGACTGCCCAAGAGAACAAAGGTTAGATACACAGAGATCAACACTGAGGTAGACACGCACACACACACACACACACACTAAAAGACCACACACACACACACACACACACACACACACACACACACACACACACACACACACACACACACACACACACACACACGATTGATGGTAGTTAAACACTTAAAAAGCAGACTAACTCAGTCATGGTGACTAAAAAACATCCATGTGACAAACAGTAATCAGACATTCATGCACAAAAATACAGAGGATGGTGTGGTTGACTTCAACGCCAGCAGCAACTATTAGCCGATAATCTGCATGTTAGCAGGGATAGGGACAGAGGGAGAAAGGGGAGAAGAGAGGCTGGGTGAGACAAACTAGTGTATTTATCTGGGGAATAGAAGAGGGGTGATGATGCATGATCAAGCGAAAGCAATCATGTCATCATTTCTGAAAGGTAGGAGAAAATAATTCTTCCCCCTCCTGTACTCTTCCCCACTCCTTTCTTTTTTCCACCTCAATCACTGTGTGGTGAACAGATAAAAGAATGATTTAAGAGTCACAGAGAGGGAAAGAAAGGGGGAGAGATCTGGCTGCAAGTCGGAGCACAGTGGGGAGTGCAGTTCAAATAAATAGCCTCCATGAAAAAGCGAGTGTGAGGCGGAAGGAGAGAAGAGACGGGAGACGGCGTTGTTTGGGAGGCCGAGACATGGAGGTGCAGAGGAGAGGAGTGTAAATAACACGAAGGAAAGAGATGCTGACTCAAATTAAAGATGGCCTGAGGACGGACGCATGTAGTTTCAGATCCAGAAAACTTTGCAGAAATCATGGAATGAGGCAGTAATTTGTCAACTCACACACACACACACACACACACACACACAACACACACACACACACACACCACACACAACACACACACACACACACACACACGCACTCAGTGAGTGTATCAGGGGTTATCTTTGCTCTAACTAGGTGTTGTCACACACTCGCGCACACTCTGGCGATGCTGGGCATGAGTAGATCGGGGCTCTGCACGCTCTAACTAGGTGTAAATACAATAACAAGCCTGTAATTAAGTGAGCATGATGAAGTTAATGGAGATCGGCCATTCCATCGGCCGCCTCCATGAATATTCTATTAGGCTGGTGGCGACGGGCAGCTGGAATAGCAGTTAATTTAATCACCACTCGGAGCACAGGGAAACTTCTTTGTGTGAGTGTAATTGCACAGAATGAATAATTGATTTGACAATCGCACCCGCGGATTTTGCCACCCCGCTTTGTATCACCGGAGAGAGGGAGGGGAGTGTGGAAGATGAAATGAGAGTGAGAGAGTGAGAGAGGGAGAGGGAGAGAGAGAGAGAGAGAGAGACAGAGAGAGAGAGGAAAAATGGAGAGGAAAGAGAGAAAAAATAAAGAGAAGAGAAAGAAGATAGAGTGAGAGGATGAGGAGTGGGAGGGTAGAAGAGGACCAAATGCAGAGCGCTGAGAGGTGGCAGGGAAACTGTCGGTAAATGGATCATTAGAAAAGCGTAGCTCAAGGACAATTTATATTTTATCAATGCGGCAAAATTACATTATTGCTTACACACGCAATCATACTGCCCATACTCAAGGGTGAGACCTGGAGGGGAGAGGCGATGGAGGGAAGAGAAAGGCAACAGATAGACTGAAGAAAGCAGGGAGGGGGAAGACAGAAAAGGGAGAGAGCAGGGGAGACAAGAAAAGTGACGTGAAGCGATTTGAAAGTCATTGATACGGGATGTTCCCAGCTAAGGAACGGACAGCGTGTTTTTTTGCATAGTGTGCGTGTCTGTGTGTGTGTATAATCTATTAGAGATCTCCTGCAGCGGATGAAATTACCTCCATGTTTTACTCAGTCGCAATCAGGCACAAAAATGCAATGTACATGTAGATAAGACCGACACGCTTGCAAATGCGCGCGCACACACACACAGACACACTGGAGCAGTGTAGGCGCATTCAGACTGATCTAATTACATTCAGTGTCGACTCAGAGCTCTTTTATGTAAAGCAATTTCACTTTAACATGTTTTATTGTACATGTTCAGAACACAAACTGAATGGCTGTGAGAACCATAACACACATCTCAATACGTGAGCTATTGTAGCACATAAATAGAAAAACTTTTATCTAAGAGTATGGTAAACAACAGCAAATGCAAACATTTAAGGAAATGACAATTGATATTCTGTTTTTTATTCACTGAAGTCAACAAGGTGTTTGTTGCCTACACTTTCAAAAGCTGTTCAACCTCAAGTCCATTGAGTGTCATGACATTAAATCCACTTGTTGAGCAGCAGTAAGTAACTACAGAGCACTGTAGTAAAATCTTACTAATAATTAATTAGTAATAGAAATGCTCAATCATTTTGTATATATACTGTATACACACAAACACACTGTAGGGTGAATAGTAAGATGCTGCTGATCTACTGTACGTCACAGCTGCGACTACATGGGCTGTGTGTTACCGTCGCTAAACCTGTTGAGCAAAATTCTCAAGAAGTTACTAGGGCAGTTTTTTAATGCCACAGTAGTAAGTAATAGGGCATCAATGTATGGAAAACTATAGCAATGGTGATTGATCCCAAATCAGTTGGAGAAAATTCTAGGCGCCCATATTAATGTGAATCTTAGCTGGCACATTCAAGTTGAAGTTGCAAGTGTCTGTGCTAGGATTATCACTGACTCAATTTCTTCAGAGACTCAAGAGTCTTTTTGATGCAGAAATATCATGTTAATCTTTTATAGAGCAACTATAGAGACTCTCGTGCATTATAGCGTCAATCATTGGTTTGGAACCATTACCGTAAAATCTAAAGCTCACATTTGTGGTCTGATTAAGATGGCAGGAAACATTGTGAGGACCTGCACCTCATTCTCCCAAGGTTATCTTTGAGCAGTCTATTAGTCAGCAAGCCAAAAGGATTTTATTTGACCGTCTCATGCTGAATTCTGAGTATGTCATAATGAGGTGACCTGTCTGAGGGAACTATAGTGGTCCCTTGTGTAAGCACAATTATAAACATCCATTTACAGGTTAAGGTCAGGGTTACAAGAGGGGTGGAAAACACTGGGATAACTGAGGACACTGATGTTATATCTGTGTGGTTGGTAGATGTTTTAGATGTGTAGGTCAGTATGTGTGTTTTTGGAATTCTTCTAAAATAAATACTGTTTTTTGTATCGTTACTGACGTGGATGTGGTGGTTTTAAGTGTACAGTGATTTTCACTTATCTAAAGTCATTTCTCCAGAGGGACAGATGACAAAAGTAACCTTAACCTTTACCTTATGTTTTCTCCCTGTAATCTGGTCCCAGTGTGTAATGCTGTAATGTGAGGTATTACTGCCCCAGGACTGAGGGATAACACTTTAAACCTATATTTTATAGCAACATGACTGTATATACACATGCATTCAAGCAGTTGTGTGTGTATGTATGCTGGATATTAACCATTTGGTGAAGACACTAGTTTGTTTTGCCCAACAGGCCTAAAAGACACAGTCACACGCTGTAAGTCAACAATACAAGGAGACCTAGACCTCATACTGACGCCATGTTCAAGCATTTACATGCCTGCTATTAAAACAACAATCAGTACTTCAATACTATTACTAGTATTACCAATTATATCATCCATTACCAGCTTCGATCTAATCTGTACAAGTATAAACATGCATTCAACTCAGTTATCTTTTTTCCTTGCACTCTAAGTTGCAATTGAATGTTTGCAGTTGTCAATTAAGTTGCACAATCCTGGCCTTATATCCTACTACATCATCGAAATATCATTGTTGTAATGTTCAACTGGAACTTGTAGTGATCTGCACCACTTAGAAATCACTTAGTACATACAACTACAAATATAATTAAGCTCGTTATTAAATCAATGACTTGCTTGATACAGAAAACATAGTTCAATGAAAACTCCACATTCTGATTTCGTGTCACATCTGGAGGCTGTCAAGCCCGATCAGGCAAACAGGAGACTTGTTGTGACTGTTAACTCTGCAGAGTGCTGGGCGGTGCTGAACGACACCAGTAGCAGAACAGTACTGGGTGTTACAGACAGAATGCAGACACGTATTCTGCCCCTCAAACAGATTTTTGTGCACGTTGAAGGGAGAGCTATTTGTTTTCTACTGTGGCTTAAACAAACAGATGTTTAACTTAGATCCGTAACAATTATAAACTAAGTGTAAAATGTTTTTGAGCGTCAGAAAAAAAAGATCTCCAGGCGGAACCAAACTGGGGACATGTGGCCTGTTTGCTGGATGGTTAGGGAGACTTTAACGTCATTATATTTTTACTCTAACTTAATGATATTCAAGATATTTAACTTCAACACGCTTTAATTTGACTGTAGATAAATATGAACCATGTAAAAACCACTGGTATATAGTACTGTCTGAAGGTTGGATAGACAACATCCGTCTATTTAGCCTGTCAGTGTCTTTGGACTGATTCCTGGTGATACACACTGATCTGGTGTCAGTGAACAACAACTTTACCTACTGTGTGCTGGACGACAGCCGCTATTCACCTATATTTAAGTGAAACTGTAAGCACACATTTCAAGTGCTTAGATGTTAACTAAAGAACGTCCTGTAATGTTTTGCATTGTATTAAACTGTGAGCTACAAAATAATACTGGAACTCTGGAAGAAAAAGCCCAGAGTAGATCCAAAATACTGCGAAGCACAGGAACATAAAGTAAGGAGGAGAATCAAGAACTGATTGGCGATGATTTCTTGCATCTGGGCAAAGACAGAAATAAAAGAAAGCAAAAATGGAGGCTATAATCATGTTAGTACTCCTTCCCTTCCCCTCCTCCTCTAGACCAGTCCAATCCCCCTATTTCAGCTCCCTCCATCTTCTGAGTGGTCATCTGTTGATTACATGTTATATTTACCTCTGCTGTCTCACTCTTTTGCTGCCTCACTCAGGTCTGGCCCGACACTCACACACTCTTAGCATTCAGGTATACATATATAAATAACATACATACATAAATATTTAATCAAATAAATAAATCACTCGGCCCAGCAGCCCTTTCTAATCAAGTGACATCAATCAGGGAGAACTATGGGTAAAGAGGCCTTGTAGCTGACGCCTACCGAGCGCGCCCAGAGAGCTGGAGTAGCGTCTATTTGAGTCCAAGGGGGGAAATATACGCTCCATGTCCCATTATAGGAGAAGGGCTATCCTTTCGTCAGCTCGCCCATTACTCCCCCTATCATTTCCCTAAATCTAAAACCTGTTTTCAATCAACACAGCCAAACGAGTGCCTGTCCAAGTGAGGGAGAGGGAGAGAGCGAGAGAGCAAAGGAGAGAAAGCAGTAGAAATGGACAGTGAGGGTAGAGGGAGAACGATGGAGGGCTCTTTCCTCCTTTCTTCCAGTGATTGGAGCATTTTGCATTCTGTATGTGTGTGTGATTGAATCCGTCTCCTAAATTAGGGCTGTCGACTCGAGGAGCTGAATGTCCTTAACCCCCCTCCCCATATCCAATGCCCATACTCCGCTACTTATGTGTGTGTCACATCATTGGTGAATATTGTAAGTGCAGCCTGGGTAAAAGGTTTACGTTGAGACATTGATTGCTAATGCTATGTTGTATGTGTATTTGTGAGGAAGCATTGTTAAGACATCAAATTTCAAACTAGCGTTTCTAGTAAGTTGATTTTAGCTCCAAAGACAGTACTGCAGCAGAATAACAAAACAGCAAAAACGGAATAAATACGATCAAATGTAACTTTATAAATAAATCTAACCGATGGACTATTAGTGCAATAACAAGCAACGTATATGATGTGTGTGTCTTACTTCTCTCTTCAACCTGTAGTACTTTGACGGCTGCGTAGTCCCAGTCAAAGATGAATCTGTAGAAGCAGAGCTGGTTGTACAGGGCCTTTTCAGAGTACTGCAAAAAGAACACACACACACAACAATATAATTTCAGTAATAACAAAAGACAAAGCCTGCTACACACTTTGATGTACACTATGGTAAAGATGTTGCTGCGGTGGTGGATTTGAGGCTTCACATAGGTCTGCATGCATAAAATCCTTTAAATAAGGTACATCACCTATCATCTAAACTTCCCACTACCACTACTGTCATGTTGCATAGACCACGAGTTCAAGCGTGTGAGCAGCAAAAAAAAAAACTAACTGCAAACTAATGTTTTCAGTCAAATATCAATCAAATAGCTGTGCTCTCTTTTTATTGAATTTAAAGTCTGTGTACCACACTGCATGGCGTTCGTTGGAATCATTTTATATGAGCTAACACAGGCCACTGAAAACAAGATTGAAAGAAAATGAACTGATGACATCTTTACCAATACCCGATCTGCTTAATGAGGCCAGTATAAGTGGTGCTACTGATCCAGACATACTTCAGAGGTGTCAACAACATATTATTCCCTCTACTATTACCTTAATCAATGTGTTTTGGGCTGTTGGTAAGATAAAATACATCTGATGATGTCACATTAGGCTTTGAGAAGTTGTGACATTTTTTTCAATATTTTCTCACATTTTATAAACAAATGAATAAACCAGTTAATTGAGACTCAGTAAGGAATTTGGCCTCTTATTGAAACTTTAAATGCATGAGAAGCCTCAAGTTTGAACAACGGTAAGATTTTTGCTGTTCTTCGAATTGTGTGAATGCAGCAGTAAGTTTTTCCCACATAATATTTTAGTCTGTCTGACATTGTGAGAGTCAAGATAATGATAGGACATAAACATATCCAAAACAGATTAATAAACCAGGTTTTACATATTGAGAAGCTGGTAGATTGGTTATGACTCTACAAATACGCAGTCTATTCATACAAGTTTAGCTCCCAGAAAACATCTCCCTTCCTCTGTGTGACACAGTAAAGCAAGAAAACAAATTTGCTTGCTTTGTTAATCTCCACTGCAATTAACTGGAGCCACATGACAGACTGCGAGAGAGAGAGAGAGGAGAGAGACGAGAGAGAGAGAGAGGGAGAGATGGAGAGGAAGACAGCAAGACAGAAAGGTAAGAGTGAAAAAAGAGAGAGGGAAAGGGTAAAGATACAAAAAGATGCGAGATGAAGAGAATCAGAGACAGTGAGGAAGAGAGAGAGAAAAGAGGGGATCAGGCCTGAAATACCCTCCCTCATAATAGTTTGTTGTGATAAGCCATTGTGAGAGAGGCATGCGAACAGCCGAGGCTGTCAATTTGATTAGCCATTATACTGCATGTTTAATTGCAGTTATTGGCTCGTCATTTCCCTGCTACGCTGGAGAGGGCATGCTAAGCCCCGACCCCACACTGCCATCAGGTGTGCGCAGAGTGCTTTATTATTACCACCAGGAAAAATCCCCTGACAATTCCTGTGTGTCAGTATTTGTGTGTGTGTGTGCGAAGCGAGTTTGTGTGTGCCCTTTCTATCTGCCAGTCGGCAATGTGCATAATAGTAATTTCAGTTTTTGCTGCTGTGGCATAATCAAGTGGCAAGAGTATCTAATGCAACTAAACGTAAACTATGTGAGTGTGTGTTTAATGGCTTTCTATTGCTGCCCACATGGCACGCACAGCTGTTGACCGTTGATGCACTGCCTAGTCAACAACCAAACCATGCACATCCCATAATGGAGCCTCGGTTACGGTTGCCAAGGTTGAACAAGCTCGGGCGGCACAAACACCACACACCACTTCTTCCTCTTGAAAAATAAAACACACAGAGAACACTCCCCCCCCCCCACCACCACCACCGACACCACCAACACACACACACAACCAGCACCACATTCAAACAATGTAACGCTGATTGTGGGCGGGCCAGTCGCTGCACATTGATTGACTGACAGGTGTCAGAAAGGCGTGGCTAAAATGTTACAGGGTTGTTATTGAATTTAGATCCCCTCAACCCCACCTCACTCTCTCCCTCACACACACACACACACGCACACGCACACGTATCTCGTCATTCAGCTCAGCGCTTTGTTCCTGCACTGACACCATTTCAATTTGCTCCACAAATCTGCAGCATTTTCAGCCTGACTGCCTAAGGAGCAAACCAGCTGTGAAATTGCCTCTCTCCCGGGAGTGTAGGACCCCCCAGCCCCCACCTCGTACCCCTTGCTCCTTTGCCTCCCTCTTCCCTGGCTGACTACCCCTCCCGTAACACACATATACACATCCTGGCACATGTACACAAGCACAAACACGCCTTAGCCAAAAGGAAGAAGGAGATGTGAAAGAAGAAGGAGAGAACAGAGACAGGATGTATAAAATAAAGAAAAAAAAACCATAAGATATAAGAAAAGGAGGCAAATTGATCCAAATCACAGAGCAACAGTCTAAAATGGTTCACACAATAAAAAGGAGCACTCAAGACTTCCCCAGTCTAAAAACACCTGTCTCTATCTTTTAAGGGACTAACATGCACACACATAAAAACACACACATCTGACCTCCAAAGATCTTTCGTGCACTACACTGTCGCTCAAGTCCACCAGTGAAGCAGCTAATGAAAAGGTAGTCTTTCAGACAATATTCCTCTGTGTGCATGTGAGGAAGGACAGTACAACAGGCCTAGATAGAAAGTGTGCAAGCTGCTGAAAGACTATTCAATGCAATGACATACAGAAGACGTGGATTACAATAAAGTATGACGGCATCAGTGACACAAACAAGGCCACACTTTTCTCCATACCCTGCCCTCCAGCTTAGCTGCAAACATGCATTGTAAATACTGAAGCTACAATATCCAAGTCCTCGCACAACTGCAGCTGCAGAAAGAGAGAAGGAGTGAGAGGGGGGGGGGGGGGGGGGGGGG
>JAUYWH010000012.1:21858978-21874968 GCA_034779795.1 Ctenopoma multispine | reverse complement strand
ACACACACACACACACACACACACACACACACACACACACACACACACACACACACACACACACACACACAGTGAATAGAGCTCAAACGGTTCCACTTTGTACCTCCTCCGCTTAATCAAAGCTTCTCTATTCAACAATTTGACCTTTTGTTCAAAACAGGATTATCACCTTCTCTGGTCTTCATTCACCCTGACTCTCCCTCCCTTCCCCTTTCTTCTCTTGCCCCTCAGCCCGTATCCAGGGGCGACCCGCATGACGAGGGTAATTGCAATAATTTGTTAAATGCCATGGCAACGGTGGTTAGGTGGGAGGGGTAAAAAAAAAATAAAAAAAGAAGAATTGGGTGGTTCAGGAAACGACCGAATCTCTAATTTTGTCAAAGACAGCAGGACGAGAGGAGGAGAGGATGACAACAGAGTGTGTGTGTGTGAGAGGTGTGTGAACAAGTGTTTGCCCATTCTCAGGGTGCTGGTTTATTGATAATGGTTGGGATGAGGGTAGTAGTGGGGGGGACAGGAGGTAATTTCACTAATGATTAATGTCTCTGTGGTGCTCGCTTAGGACGCCAACACATGCACATATAACATGTATACACACACACATACAGAGGTGCAGAGCTTTCACTCTATCTGACCAGACAAACAGCTCTATTTGAACTCTCCCCCGGCCTGAAAGGAATCCTTAATTACACAATATTACCCCTCTTCATAGCCCTGCTGTGTGTGCTGTGTCCACTGCTGCTCAGCCTCAAATAGTGTGTGTGTGTTGCTGTGTGTGGTGTAAGTATTCAGTGGTAGCAGCTGTTTCACACATCGTGACAAAGGGGCAGAGGGGGGGACTCGCTCCCCACACATTCACTGCACTAATTGATTTCTGTTCAGCACTGTGGGAGAGTAACCCCCACATACACACACACTTCTACAGACCGTGCATTCCTCTCACTCAAGACCAAGGTGTTAGAAGCTACCAGGGCAGAGAGAGCGAGCGACCTCTACAAAGACAACACGGGAATCCAGGTTAATTCACTCTCGAGCTGCTATGAGCACAGTGACATGACTTGTCCTACATAATTGCATCACACCCTCTGTGTCTACTCTCAGTGTAATACAGTACATCTCACATCGTAGCCAACATGAATTTCTAATAACATTGTTTTCACCATAGATATTGGCAGTTTAACGCCCTATTCATATTTTATGAGTGTCATACGAGTGTGGCTACAGATTAAAGCTTGATTTATGCGTCTGTGTCAAATACAGAAGCTGCAGGGTCCACACCTAAGTGGAGTTTATGCTGAACCTCCCCAGATGTGTAACTAAGGAGGCAGCAACACAAACAACAGTGACTGTTGCACACTGCAGCATTGTGGTGGTTGTACTGACAATCAAGTTTAAGGCTGTTTACAAATCATCTGATTACAAGAGGCAATGGATAATGTATGAACTAGGTAAAAAAAAAAACAACAACACTTGTTTTATGGCTTGCTCTACATGTCTGACTGCAAAAATAACTGAACCTGTAAAGCTTTCAATCTACCTAACAAACTATTTTAAGTAACCTTTCAAGGCAAGATAACTCTAAATTACTGAGACAAATCTGCTGATCTTTAAAGTCGTAAGTAAAATATGTTCAATTTGTTGTATTTTTAGTTTTTGCTGATTCTCAGATGACCCAGTTTCCACAGACGTGTCCTTTAAATGTCCCCTTACCATCTTAAAAAAAAAAAAAAAACACAAAAAGTGCATGTTAAACGTGGTATTCAAGATAAGAATGGCCATTTAAGCATTTTCATGGATCATGCTCTTACCAGATCTTTCTGCTGCTCTTTTCATTGTGCAAGGATAATGTGCTCTTTGGATGAAAATGTCAGCGCAGTGCCCTGCTGAGGTTTCCCTCATCTTTAGTCCAGCGTCTTTTTGTTGGCTGGATTCTCGTACCATTACTGCATTTGCTGCATCACCCATATAGACACTTTGTGGAAGGCCACTTTTCACGTTTTGATTATTTGATTACATACAACTGTTTTGCTGATCACTTGAGTTTTGAGTTTTCAGTTGAAGCATTCGTTTTTTTTTTTTTAGAAACGCACTTAACAGTGCATAAAGCTGAACTGTAGTATTTTTGGACCAAATACTCATTTTACATTCTGTGTGTATTTTCATTGAAGAGAAGCACATGTTCTAAAAATCTGGTGCTTTGGAGCTAAATACAAAGTTAAATAAATTGTACCTTGGAGAAAAAGATGTAAATATGAAAGAGCTGGCCAGCTGTGCTGTGCCAGTCTAACAAGTTGCAGCATTAGACAGTGAATGAAAACTAAACGAAGTCCATTTGTGGCCCTGCAGGTGGTGGGGAAGTAAAAGGATGAATACACGATGTGACGTATTGGTGGTATTTACTGATGCTGTAAAAACCCCACTCACACGAGCAAACTGAACAGATATACAAATATGAACAGAAAAATTCTTACGGAGTAGTATTTTTTGATGTGGCGACGGATGTCAAGTAACAGTTTGTTGCTGATATTAACAGCGTAGTCAAGCGGGCTGCCTCCACAAGGGATGTGACAGCATCGCATTAGGCTGGGCTCCAACTTCAATCCCTGAAAGAAAAACAAAAAGTGTGTCACATCTGAGAAAAGCAACAGATACGCACAATATACACACACATTATCATATCAAATGAGCAAAGAAAAAATGTCAGTATTTACAAACAAGCAGCACTAATATACAGTATAAACTTCCCAAGCTCCACAAAGAGCCTATCTGCTGTTGCTATGGAGAAGACAGTCTGATGCAAATTCATAATAAAGATGTTTCAACAATGCAGCAGACAACACAATCTGTAAACACTGTAAGCACAATTATCCTGATTAAATTTCAAGCTCTTCACTTAGACGTTTCTTACAAAAATCACGTTGACCTCATGTGTTTCAGAAGCAAGGAAGTTCCTGCAACTCTTTATTTAGACAATTTACACGTGTCATTATGTGTAAAGTGGCATCTGCTGACTGTGATCACCCTGCAAAATTTTATCAGACATCTGACTCGTTTTATAATCTTACATACAGCGTGAAAGATGCACGGCTGGAAGAATACGGCAGACTTTATTCTACAACACTCAGAAACCTCCGCTAATAAGATCAGTTACAAGCCACACAACGCTGAGATCACCCGGTCGTCCTGCTGTTATATCATTGTAGTGATGCACTTGTTTTTGATACTGATATAGCAAAACAGGAGAAACGGAAACGCTGACATGATAAAAATACGTCACATGACTCTGTAGGTACAATGACTGTGAGTGTGAAGCATTCATTTCACTCACAATAATATATAAAGCAATAAAGACTAGACTTTATGAATGTAGCATCCTGTGCATACACATATGAGCACAGGGAATCGTCACAGCTGCACTTTAAACCCTGTTATCAGAAAAAGCAGCAGCAGAACACAACAACTTGGTTACTACTCGTAAACCTGTGCGAGAACACGACAACCGTGGAAGGTGTAAAGGTTTAAAAAACACCTGGGCCCAGGATGTTTTAATATTCTTCTAGCCTGAAGAAAACAGATCAACATGACCTTAATACCTCAGTCCACTTGACAGCGGAGTTAATGCAATTAAAAAAAGGAGCCACAGTACAATTACACTAAATATAACAGTTTTAAACACTGGCTCCTTTAAACCTCAACTCAATTTAACTGTCACATTGACAGCAGCAAAAAAAAAAAATTTAAAAAGGTTTCTGGAGTGAAGTCAGTGACACACAACTATGCATGTGACACCCTCCCACCAAGGCACACTTTTTTTTTTTGGTTTATTATATCATTACTTTTTGGACAAAGACTTCCATGTTTTAAACCAGTTCAACTAATTTGACTCCTGTCATATGGAGCTACACACATTAACCCTCTCCATCACCATCTCTCCTCCTTCCTCTTTCTTATTCCTGATGGTTTTTGCTTTAGGAGAAGGCAGCCTCCCTTCTTCTCTCTATGATCTCCTCCCTCTCTACTCTTATCTCACTTGGTTCATTCCAAACTTCATTTTGATGACAAAAACTCTTCCTCCCAAACAAGTTTCATCTATAAAACTTAAACACCATTTGACTGATAATAAGCAGTTTCTTTTTTTGTTTTTAAGTAAGAGAAAAGCTCAAAGCAATCCAAACACCACTCAACTAACTTCAACTAACATCATCTTAAAACAGCTTTCTGCAGAAATGCAAACCATTTTCAGAAAGTTTATAATGTCGACTGTCCACCCTGAATGTTTGTATCTATGTCATGTCTCGAAAGTGGGACACCCAACTCCCTAATAAAAGCAAACTCGGGGAAATCCCTGCAGCTCTACACAGCTTTCTTTTCTCCTCCACATTTAATCTTTTCATCCCCTTCTCCCGCCTCACCCTCCGAACAACTTTCCTCTTCTGTCTGTCCTCCATCATTCATCACCGCCTCCTCCTACCATCTCTGGCTCTGTGTCAGTGCTGGAGTCAAGGCCCATCTGTCCTCCCTTCTCACTGAGCTGTTAGACCATGTTCAGCACCCTAATTAACTTACCGTCTTATCAGTTTCTCTGTGTGTGTGCATGCATACCGGCATCTGACGGTGGACGGCGATGGTGGAGAATTAACACCAGTAAACACATAAATCCTGTTTAGTTTAGTCTAAAGTCCAAAAATATGCTGACATTCACAAACCAACATTTGTACACCATATTCAGTGTTAAATCATCTAAGATTCAAGTTATGTCTTTAGGAATTTGATTTGAACTGAATCGCTTTTTCTGAGAGAGCGTAGATATCATCCTTTTAAGGAGTGTGTGTAATACTCCTTTTTTTGTAATTTTCCAAAAGTTCTCCAAGCCAATAAGGACAGAGGGTTGTCAGTTTTATTAGGGTCTGCCAGACAAGAAAAAGCTGCGTGCCCTGCTCCTCATTAGAAGCTGATAACGTGCACGCACGCAAACACACGACCTTGGCCTGACGCATAGCAGAAGATTGTGTGTGTGTGTGTGTCTAAAGAGCAACGGGGGTTAAGGAAAGGCTTTTCAAGTTGTGGAGTCCAAACTATGCCAATGAAAACAGAGTCCGTATTGGAGCCAGGCAGCTGTCTAAAAATACAAACAGAGACACAATATAGAAGATGACTAAAGCCTGAATCCTTCACAGGAAGTTTGAAATGCCTTCAGAAGCACAACTCTTCCACTCTAGCACACTGATTAATCCATTACACCAGTGAAACACCATTAGTGGTAAAAGCTATCTGTCCTTTTTTATTACAGTTTTTCTCTCTGTCTGTGAGGTTCTTTGTGTTTGCATTAACTCATTCTGATCTGTGAAGAACTTTAACAGTGTTGACTTAACAAAAATGATCATCTGATCTGGAGCGATTTTGGCAATATTTTCTTTTGAAAGGCTTTTCTGCATATTCTGCAACGCTCTATGTAATGTAAATTTCAAGTCGAAGTGGTGGCTCAATCACAAAACTGAACAGAAAATACAATCAAAGGAGTAGTAGTTTTCAGAAATGTTAAAGAGAGACTTAGTTATCAATACCACTCATGTCCGTCTTACAAGGCTTCATCTTTTAATTAATTACATTCCTTGCAGTCTTAAGGCTTATGTTATATTTCATATGTGCAGACTGTATCTTGTCAAGGCACCAGCAAGTAACTGCCCCGAGTCCAGAGTGAGCCCAGCAAGTAACTAACTCCCTGTAAACTGGTGAGCTTATGTTTTTACACACTTGACGTAAGACAAAAGATTTCTACTTTCTGAAGTGTTATATTATGTTCATGTCTATGTCTATAGGAATTTTGTAGTTTAACACAGGACTGATGGTTGGAGGGACTAGCATTGCAGCTATAATGGTAAACGTTGTTTACTTACAGCTCCTTCAAAGACACTGTCGTAGATATTGTCAGTACCACACTGAGGGCAGGAGAAAGTGAATCTCTCACAGTCTTTGTAGCGCTCCTCGTCAGTCAGCTGGACAGGAGCTCCCAGCGTACCATCAGCCTCCTCCTCCCTCTGGTACTGCTGCTGAGCCCTGAACTGACCGGGATCCAGGCCTGAAACAGACAGATTGATTCAACGCTCCCAATTCTGAATGGTTACACATTTGTTGCACACCACTTTACCACTGTATCAATCTTTTAATTTCAGATCAAAAGGGCTCATGGACAAAACTCAAAGAACAAATAAATGTCTGTTAATCTAGTAGTTACAGTCCCATCCAAACATGTTACTTTAAACACAACTGAATGTCTATTTTGTTCTTTTATAAGGCACGACAACTTCTCTAAGTTTGCCTGTGTCTGTTCACAACAGACTATTTAAGATCAGAACAATAATTCTAATCCGGACATATAAAGAAAGATTAGTAGCATAACTTGAAACAAACCCGTGCCACACAGTTTCTACATGGGTACGATATAAGAACCGTTTTATCTTTAAAAAGCTAATGAGTTACTGCATTCACCAAAACCAATTAATAACACTTTACTGAATGCATCAAATGAACATTTTACATATTACATTTTTTGTTTTTTGAACATTTTAAGCATAAGTCAGAACCAGACATTCCTGATGTAAAATCACAATTTAATGTAACTGTAATAACAGAAAATGACTGATGTTGGGCCACCCACTCTTAATAAAAATCAGCCTTCTACCGTCTATAAAAACCTGTAATTATCTTACCCAGCCACGTGGCTATGAGCACGCCGTCAATGCCCTCGATTGGGTCACATATGCGTGACACCACAGGGTGGACCTGCTGAGCCAGGTAGTACTGAGTGTCCAGACTGAGATTCTCCTGCTTCTGGAGCTGCTCTAAAGAGTAGGCTCTCTGACTGGCTGCCAAAGTGGAACCATCCTAGGGGGAAAGAAAAGACAAATAATGTTGTTTTGTACACTTTGGATATTCTTACATTAGTCTTAAACAGCTTATATTTGTCTTCCTTTCATGTAGACACACCTTGCAGATGATGTAAGAGATCGTGTCTCCAGCTTTGACCCGACGACCACCCTGGGAATTTATCCACAGAGCCACATGGACGTGAGGGAGGCTCTTCTTGTCTGGATAGTCCTGAGGGTCCTTAGTCAGGGCCTGGGAGAGGAAGTGGAAAGACAAGAGTGTGACAATGAAGCGGTGGGTCTGGATGAGGGTGCAGTGGCTCAGACCCCATCACTTCTTAAGCCTTCAAATTTAAAAGTGAAATGAACATGAACACATATTCACCTTATGTATCTCATACTGGTTGAGTGGTATGTCTCCACTTGCTACCTTCTCTCCCACCTCCACCAGGTGTTTCTGGATGTTCTCTACAATTACATCACGGCTCTGTTCTGACAAGATCTGACCGATCACGTAGCTGTGAGGGGACAGAAATAAATCTTATTTTACCAGTTTGAAACATTTGCCTTACTGTTGGTTAAAGACCACTCAAATATCTTTAAGTTGAAAGTCATCATTTCTGCCTGTTTTAACGTTGCAGTATAAATGTCTTCCAGATTAGCTGTACAAGCTGTGTACAAATACAAGTTTAAGCTCTGTGAGGTTTATAGCTAACGTACTTGCCACACTCCTTGGCCAGGTCGCACCAATCTCTGCGGACAATGTCCAAGCCTTTGAGCTCCTGCTTGGTGCTGTATCGTCCCTCTCCCTGGCTCTCCACTACCAGGGCAGCATATTTCTTCTTCTTCAAAAGTAAAAGTGACTTGAATACGCCGTCAATGTCGATCTCCAGCAGCTTGTAGAGCTTATTGATTTCTGCCTTCACCTGGGAAAAATAAACACAAATATGCATTTAGTGAAAATGCAAAGTAGAAACACAACTGAAGAAGGAATGCACATTTTGTTTATTACATGTGGAGAAAACACAAACAGACACAACAGACCTTATTGCCAAGCTTATACACTTCCTCCAGAGACTTGCTGTTTGTGTTGATCATGATGGAGTCAGTATCTCCATAGATGACTTCCAGATTCATCTAAGTGACAAAGGAAATAAAGTTATGGGAGGAAAACTACAATTGGACATTAAATTGACTCAATGCTCTTAATCTTTTAACCAAACTTTACATGTAGCAATATCTAAAACAGAAATTGGCAATATCCCACACAACAGAATCAGTGACACTATAAGGTTAACCACTGCCTACAGTTTAGCAGGCAAACTGATGAAGGGGTTAGGTTTAAACTTGTCAGGGCTTTTCTGTGTGTGGAGATTGCACATTCTGTTTATGCCTGTGTGAGATTCCCCTGGAAATCTAGTTTCCTCCCACAGTCCAAAGACACGCAGGTTAACTGGTGACTCTAAATTGCCCGTAGGCGTGTACCCTGCGTCTTCATTCCCCCACAACCCTCTAAAGGATAAGTGGTTAAACCTAATATATGGACATGTACTGGTGTATCAAAAAAAAAAAAAACTGCTCTCCTTACATTTATAATTTTTCACACTGTCCTATCCTGCTCCATATGTAGAGCCAAAAGCTTGTTAATAACCCACCTTCTGAACCATGTCCTTGGTGTGCATCAGGATCTGAAGGAGAAAGCAGGCAACAGTGTGAATGGACACAGATGCCAACAACAAAAAGCATTTCAGCACATAGTCACAGTAAACAAACATATTACTGTGGAACAAACAACGATTAAATATTACATTTCTGTGTTATTTTATTCTGTTTATGTGGAGTGGGTGCGTGCATTTGTGTGGACACGGGAGCAGAGCAGGTGACTTACTTTTAAATGGGGGATAATTGGCTAAGAGGGCAATTATGAGAGTGTGCCGTGACAGGCGTCTTTTCAACCCACACATATCCTAGCTGGGCACCACACACACTCCAACACACAAGCACACATTAATGACTCATAATGGCCTTTATCCCCTGCAGAGTGAGTGACAGACAAATAAGAGAATTCTCTTAACGCAGGTTGTCCACTGTGTATTTGTGTGTGCAGCAAGGAGAGATCTAAGCAGCAGAGGGATCCTAACAGGTGTGAGTCCAGAGGAGGGGAGAACAGGGCGGAGGCTACGTGTCGCTAATCTGGGGGGGTCAGAGGGACAGAACGCGGTGTGACCTGTCACCAGCAATCTGCTCCTCAATCAACCATGGCTGCATATATACACACCCTGACTCGCTCTGTGCTCCATGTGGGGACAAGGACGTGGCTATTTCAGAGGGCGACGAAGGGGCACGGTCTGGCAGTGGTGGGATGGGCGGGGGGGGGGGAGTCGCTCCACTCCCTGAAACCAGAGTGGGACTTAAGCATGCTTTATGGGCTGATACATGCCAGTGTGCGGCAAAGGGAGTTTGAATCATTTACAGAACAGCTTCTTCCATTAGGAACTGCAGTCAAGGTCAAGGTCTCACCCCCACACCCACACCTCAGTTTAAGCACAAACATACTGAACTGTGCTGCAGAGCTTTCATGCAGGCAAATTGACCATCCTGTCTCCTGTTAGTTTAGGCGTAGGAAAAAGAGAGGACGACTTCCTGGGCAGTTTTTAAGCGTTTTTCAAATGCAACATGCAACTCCCGTATGTACTTGGGAGTAGGGGTGGAGTAAAAAATCGATACAGCATAGTATCGCGATATTTATGCATGGTGATATTGTATCAATACAAGGACACCAAATATCGATATTTTGTATATAAATTTAAAATACAAATCAAACTTTTTAGTGTTCAAAATAACTGTAGTTGAACTGTAGCCCACATATTTGCATTCAGTAAAGTTGGAATAAACTGTAATACAGACAGTTTGTCAGCAATAAAAAGGACTTAGATTAAATGTATTTTGACAAAGTTTACCTTTATGGACATAATTTGTAGTTGAAAAAAAACATGGTAATCACAATATATCGTATTGCAATACTAGGCATTTAGCAGAACATTTAAAATCGCAATAATATCGTATCGTGAGTTAAGTATTGTGATAATATCATATCGTCGGGTCTCTGGTGATTCCCACCTCTACTTGGGAGTAGAGAAAGATACGATGCCCCTCAACACAGTGACCAAGGCCAGTACTGAAGAAGTCCTGAAAAAGCTAGGCACGTACTTCATCAATAATAAAAAACAATCGCTATTTGACTGTCTTTCTATATCTGCTACCCTTTTTGAGAATACGATTCCACAAAAAAGGACTTGTTCGTGTAATGGAATTCCTAATGAAAATGCTTTCTTTATTTTTTTTTAGAATTTTGCCTTTTTTAACAGTGTGCTGCGGAGAGGCAAACAGGATTGAAC
This sequence comes from Ctenopoma multispine, assembly GCA_034779795.1. Taxonomy (NCBI): domain Eukaryota; kingdom Metazoa; phylum Chordata; class Actinopteri; order Anabantiformes; family Anabantidae; genus Ctenopoma; species Ctenopoma multispine. The sequence goes on along the minus strand of JAUYWH010000012.1, from coordinate 21,864,704 downwards.
CAGAGACACTGCAGTAATATGACATGTGCTCTAACCATTCAGCTATGTGCCCCTTAAAATTATTTTTTTTAGGTTAGAATGTGAATCAAATCTGCATTTATTAAGTGTGAAGTATTTAATTCAACATACAAACAAAAGAAGATGAATAAACCATCATAAATGAAGAATCATTCTCGGTAGGTGACCTTGTTACATAAATGCTGTATTTTTACTTCACAAAGAATGATAAAAATGATGCTGCTGTGAGGGTAAGATCCAGTGTTAAATGCCGCTTTGCAGTAAATAAATCACTGCACTGTGTTTTTGTTGATTGAGTAAGAGATCCATGAATTCAAAGGCTTATCAAACTATACATGAAACCAGACCTGAAACAACACATCCCCACCAGCACAGCAGTGTGCTGCAATATTTAAATGCAGGGCTGTTTTCACCCCCTGCTCACCCTACTCCAGTTCAGACACGATGTTAATACACTTCTATTACGTAATGGTGTTTATCACCACATAAACAAATGTGGCTTAAAATCTAACCATTATTAGCAGCTCTGGACGGAAAAAAGAGAAGTGTCTGTCATAAGAGACAGAAGCAGAGGCATGAATGTTTAAAGAATAGTTGGAAGGTAAAGGCAGAGATGTATGATGAATAGAGAGATGTGGGAAAGAGACAGACAGAGAGAGCAAAGTGAGGCGAGATGGGGTAGGGGGGGAGGGGGCTCAGCGAGGTGAGAATGTGTTGATGTAATTGATGTGTGGACTCATTTAGACAAGTTTTCCATAGGCTGTCAGTTCCAGCAGGACAGACTGCTTTAAGGAATGAACCGTGTGAAAGACAAGTCCTTTGACCATGACACTGGAATTTGTGCATCTGACAGCCTGTGTGTGTTGGTGTCATTCTTTAAACACATACCAACACAGACATGTTATATACACCAATACAAACACAGAGTGTGTGTATGCGTCTTCCCTCTGATGACTACACTCGTCACCACCACGCATGCCGCTCATACTGGGGCAAACACCTGAAAAAGCTTGACCCTCCGTCAACCTTATTACTCACATTACTTAATGTTGTCCCAAAATGGTGTCACTAAATACAACTGCGTCTTTCATCAGCAAAACTGTAGAGCTGCATCATTAGTCGGTTCATTTTTTTTGTTTACTGATTGAATACTTCTCTCATTTATGTGTTCTTTCTTAGCCAATATGGAAAGCAAACTGAATACATTTTGTTTTGAAGTGCTACTTGGACAGAATAAAATCACTGGAATCTGGGAATTCATCAAATTTCTCATCAAATTTTAACAGATTTATGTTGTATATTAGTCTGGTACCTACAATCCCTCATTATCTTATTTACCCTATTTTCTACTCAGTAAATCCATGAAATCAGCTCCAATCACCGTTTCCCCTTCTCTCTTTCTCACACTGTAAAACATCATTTAATTTCCTTACGTTTCTGCCTTTTTTACTTCTTGGCTCTGTAGTGTTAATACAGTGTAATGTAATCAGAGTGGACAGTAATTGAGCAGCTCACTGAAAGGTGCTCCTGCAGAGTGACAATTTGTGGGTAGAACATCATCATAACTCCTATTTTAACCTATCTAAATCATCCTTTTTATGTTTAGTATATGTGATATTCAGTGGTTAAATTAAAAAGGACCAGGCTTCACATACACATGCACACATAGAGAAAAACACATTCTACAGTATGGATGGATCCACTCTAGCTCATATCTTTAAACCTTTAAATCTTAGAAAGATCAAGTGCAGAACAATAAATCCAACATGCTTTACCAGGATTAAGCCAAGGAAGGACAATAGGCAGATGTCTGTACTACTGCTGGGCGGTGTACTGGTTCAAACCGAATACCTTTTTTTGTTTGTTTTATGGATTTTTCTTATACCACAGAACAGGTTTAAATAACCTCAACATGCTTGCGGGACTGTTTAAGGGAGGACCTTTTTAGTGCTACACCGTTAAACGCATGTAAAGGAGTACCTGCATTAGTGGAGGTATTGAGTGGTGAAAATGTTCTGAAACTGAAGCTATAAGCAGAAGATGAAGTTGAACATGATGACACGGAACAACTTTTGCTGAAAAAGGAGCCCCGTCTGTCATCTGCAGACACTTGGTTTTAAAAGCTTGGACGTGGACCAAACAACTATTTACTGCTCATGAGCTAAAGTTGTCACCGGAGGTGGCAACACGAGCAATTTGCTGCACAATCTTAGCCGCAAACATACTGTGGAGTACCAGGAATGTATGAAACTAAGATCGGCATCCTCCATATCCCCAGGTAAAACTGAAGAGACTCCACTTTTTCCAGTCAAACATCACTTGTAGATATGTTTGCTAGCGCTTCTCTTAGGTTTACGGCGTTGTTGATTTAATGACAAATTAACAGAGTTTGTATACCACCTGGGAGCATTTAAAAGACGCAGATTTGAGTTGCTTTTCAGGTGGTTGACAAGATATTTTCCGACGCGCTCTCTGTGCTCACCTATGTGCGTGTGTGCGCGGATCGGTGCGCATACAAACGATACCGTCCAGCTCTGGTCTGCACAAAACACTAGTTCGCCAAAAATGTGCTAGTACTACTAACACCATTAAGATAACTAACTGCATCACAAAAGAAAACACTGCAAACAATTAGGAAGCTTTCACTCCTGTAGTTTCACTCATTTTCTTCATAAAAAGGAAACAACTGCCAGGTTACTGCCATAACTGAGTTATGTTGCATAATCTGAATTGCATCAGTGACACCCATGCAGGTTAATCACATTTTGTTTAATTACTTCCTTGATAGTTCAGAAGCACAAACTGGATTTTAAATTAGTTTAATAGCTTTTATACTGATGCTAAATTCATCATCCTGTTTGGTCTGTGCCAGAGTTTGTTTCACACAAACCCAAATGAACCAAGCCAAACTGTAAAGGGCACCAGAGTTTGCTTGATCAAGAGCGAAGCATTCTTCAATGACATCTGTACACTATGCCTTATAAACTGTGACAGTAACAAATGTCAAAATTGCAGTTCCACTAAAATGAAAAGTGCTCAAGTGCATTTTAAGACAAACCTGCAACTTGCAGCAGACGACACCTTCAAGAAGCTTGTTTGTAGCTGCAGCTTTTTCAGACCCACCAATAGTACATGCGAGTGCTGTGGTGAGTCCTTGCGTTCTTAAAGTATTTCAACACTGACTTGCACAGTTTACAGGTGACATTTTCCTTTGTACTCCCCATTTTAAAAACATAATGTACCCAACACTCTAACTTCAGGGCACTTGCCCCTGCCAAAGTTGCTAAGAGATGTAGTTTGGTTAAGTGGTGCTACTGTAGTCTGTAACACTCTAAGCTGCCACAAAGTGACCGAAGGAGACAACTAAAGGACCACAGGTTCACGATAAATAACGAATCTTGTCCAGTTGACTAGAGCTGATTTTCAGAACAAATAAGCTGGAAAAACTGTAATGAATTTGGGGTTTGTTAATTTTAGTCTTTTGAAATTCCAACATTAATACACAGACCTAAAATCTCACTGTAAAATCTGCCCTTTCCCACCGTCTTTGACTTTTCACAGTTTGCAACCCCTTTTTAATTTGGTGCTTTCAACAATGTCTTACGCATTTGCCTGCAGAAGATTTGTACCCATTAGCATTTTTTTTTGCACCATGTCATGATAACTAATGAGTGGTTCACCCGTGCAGTATCTGTTTTTATCCCTAGCTGTTATTCAAATTTTTGTTGGGCTAATCTTTTATGGATTTGTGTGTCTTGTTGTCATGACACTTTTTCACTTCAACCCCGCCTCCTCATCAAAATATTGTTTGTCTTTTTACCAGGCTGTCATTTTAAATAAGCATATTAGTCTTAATTCACCTGCTTGGTTGAGTGGTAAATGGTTTATGGATTCAAGGGGACCAATAAAACTAAGACAGACAGATTGATAAGCAGACAAAAGGGCATCCAAGCCCCTTCCCTCATCCCCACCACATACCACAGACCCCCTCTGCTGATCAGCAGATCAGAGGCGGCATGTTAAACCTCAGTGCAGCAGAGGGGCCTTGTAAAAAGAGCCTGGGGCACCAGTGACGATTGTTTTGAAAAGCACTCAGCTGAAAAGCATTTTGGGATGACAGTCGGCTGACTGAAATAGCACCTGTGGAGGAACACACCGCTGTCGGAGCCGGGGGTGCGACATACGCACAACACATACACAAGGCGCACGAGTATGCATGCACTAGGAGGCACAAACAAATAAAAAACACCTCTTTCACAAACACACTCTCACACACAGTGATGTTTAAAAGATTCGTAGTCTCTCATCTGTCTCATGTAAAACGAACACACACACACACACACACACACACACACACACACAGACACACACACAGACACACACAGACACACACAGACACACACAGACACACACAGACACACCTGTCCTGGCAGAAGCCTTAGCTGTGTTCTAATGTCTGCTGCAGGAAGGGTCAATCTGTTGTAAAGCTGCGTCTCATACAACAGACTGAGATCAAACACTGGCATCGAAACAATCCTACTGCTGTGCAGTCAAATACAAATGTGAAAAGACACATTCACAAGTCTCACCACATCCAATCTGGTACAGTTTTGATAAAAAACAGTACATTTAATATGACATCAAGATCACAATTCAAGAAGCTTGAGTTCATTTATGGTACAACTATCTGTTCTGGGGGTGAAGACAGTAAACTGTAAGATTTAGATCAGCTCTCACAGATCTGTATCATACATACCACAAGTTTGTCTGTGTCTTCATTGAACATATCTATTAAAAAAGTTGTGGTGGAGGAATGGTCCAAAGTCCCTCCTGAAAGTTATGAGGGTCTAAACCAAAGCTACTGGAAGTGTTTGTTTGCTGCTAAGAGTAGTTCAACCTGTAATAAAAAACAGTTTCTCTTATTTTTCCACCGTCACTTTGTATGTTTAATGGGTTTATTTAATAAATACATAAAACAAAATTACTGTGCTTTATTAGCTTGTACTGTTTTTGTTGAAATGTGTGCCTCTGGTGAAGATTAGATGACATTTCACAACCAATTTATGCAGAAAACCAGAAAAACCTTTTTCTTGCCACTGTAAATGTTTCATGCAATACTAAAACAGCTGGAAAATTATTAAGAAAACACCGTCTATAACGTGTCATTTACCTGATGCATGTTTCCATTTATATAATGCCGTAAGGTTAATTAGATCATGCATTAAATCAAGAAATTTGAAGATTTTAATAGAAGTGAACATGTGTATCACCTACTTGCCAATTCACTTAAAACCATTTACTAATCATCCTCTCATTTACAACTCCATCAATGACCCTGATAAAGGCAGCAGATGTCAGATCAATCCATTATCAATTATAATCCCTGCCATTAGCCTGGTCTCACTTGGCCTCATTAGTAGGTGTTACTAAAGTTGCAGTTTAGATTCTAAAACTGTGTCCTGTCCGCTTTCATCCCTCTTAGACAAGCTAATGCAGCCAAAATAGCAGCACTACTCCCATGTGACTATTTGTTAATTCCACTCCTATCAGGAGTAAAGCCAGCTCTTTAAGAGGACTACAGGACCATGGAAACATGCAGCCCTCATTTCCCCAGACACAAGCATACAAACATGCATGTACACACACACACACACACACACACACACACACACACACACACACACACACACACACACACACACACACAC
>JAUYWH010000012.1:21804512-21858878 GCA_034779795.1 Ctenopoma multispine | reverse complement strand
ACACACACACACACACACACACACACACACACACACACACACACACACACACACACACACACACACACTCAGTGTGTGTGTAAGCAGCCTTATGAAGTCTTACATCTAATTCAGGGAAATGTAAAAATGACCCCTGTGATTCCGAGAGAGGAGCAATGAAGACCTTGAATAAAAGAAAGGGACTTAGTCTGACAGACGCACGCACGCACTCACGCACGCACGCACGCATATATGAACCATGATAAGGTGCTTCAGGTATTTCTGTATCTAATTAAGAAGAAATTATGCATGATTCTTGAGAAAAAAACAAAAACAAATGAGATACATAAGGGGACACAATATTTACTCAGACTTCATTACAACCACTCACACAGGTACATAAAGTGGTTTAACCTAAGCCAAACTTTGACCTCTCCACACCCTCGGCCACCGTGACCCAAGCCTGCTTCCATCCTTCACTCCGCATGCCATCCAATAATGTCAACTACAAGCTCCTGTCAGGCTGTTTTTAAACACAAGGACATAGACTCAATTACAGCTGAATGGCTTTCAGGAGTCATCCTCCATCCTGAAACACACACACCTGCTAATGGTTGTCAGATTTGCTGGCAAAAGGGTCGAAGGTCGAACTAATCTGTGTTCTGCAACAATCAGCGGCTTCCACTGGCCACTGTCCACACACACACACACACAGACACACACACAGTTTGTGATCAGAGACGGGAAGATTTACCTGCTTTTTAAACCAAATAACATCACAAAGCACCCAAAAAACAGATTCTAATCACTCTGTGCCCTGATTACAATTTAGAAAACAAACACCAAAGAGAAAAATGGACCACACTTTAACAAAGCTGCTTTTGTGATGCCCCTGACTGTTAACAAACATGTCTCTATTTATTGGGACCAGCAATATTAACATCAGTATGAATTAAAATTAACATTAACTAGCAGCCAAATGCTGTAGTTTTTTTTCCTGCAGCTAATCCCTTCCCTACCAGCCCATTTATAGAAAATGATTCTCTTGACAAACTGATAGATTAAAGATCCGTTTGTCAAATGAAACTGTCAGATGAAGTTAAGGATCCACCAGCAAGTGGTCAGTGGATAATAAAAGCCTTCCCGGCGTGTCAGATGCATTTATCAGCCTATTATAACCACATGCGTGTAAGCTGTGTGTGTTTCATATATCTGTTTCTCTGCACCCAACTGTTATCTGGCGAACATACAAAAGAATCCAAAATAACGCTGAGGGGTTGAGGGGGACATCAATCTGTGGTAGACCCACGGCTGTGTAATCCAAAACCTTCACCTTCCTCTTAATACCCATCACCTCCCCCCTTTAATACCCCCACATACCAGGACAGAGGAGGGCTACAACAAATGGTTGCCCGACAAAGGGCAGAGTTCGGCCAGTAGCACTTGTGCTCGCACATGGATGAGCATTAACAGACGCACACGCGCATCAACACATAAATGCGGACACAGATAGTTGTCTGAGCCTCCTCATCTGAACCCTTCCGAGGCTGAGAAACCACTGTGGCCCATCCAGTCCCCAACCCAGGCAGCCCGCAACGGAGGGGGAGGGTTAGGACTCAATTAAATTGAGAGTGAGAGAAAGTTGAGAGCTAAGCCAATCAATAAATACAGAACACATGCACATTTACCCAGACACCCGTCCAAACAGATGAAGGAGAACGCACCAGGGGACGGGAGGTTGGATTTACACTGCAGACAGAGAAGCGCTTGGTGTCTGTGTTACAATTACAAAAATAAAAAGCCTCCTAAATCATGATATGAAAGTACCGTAGCGTGCAAATGAGACGATTAAAATAGGGACAGAGGCGCAAATGCCAATACCCACAAATACACTATAGGAACCCAGCTATAAATGCCCGCTGGTGTTCCTGGTCCACTGCAGATGGAAACTACCAAAAACTATTTGGCTTACAGTTGTTTAACTTGAAGGCTCCTTACAGTTTCAATAAACATTTTGTTTGGATTTTGGAAAGTACTAAATTATCCTGAAAGTGCCTTATTTACATTGGGACTTCCTGATTGTGTTGTCGTTCTCTACCCACACCACACGAGCTGTAGTACAAATACATGTGGGTCTAGGCTCATAGATACAAAGTAAACAAAACACCAAGTATATGCAAAGTGGAATGTCCTGCTACATCAGCGGGTTAAGGACCACGCTACACACAGATCTGCCTGATGACCTTTTAATGCTCGTCTCTCCAATCTGTCACATCACTCGCCACCATATCCAATGTACTAATGCAGTGAAGTACTCATAAAACACAATCCATTTTGTTTACTATCCCTTTGGCACACTGGGTAACTCAAGAAGTCTGAGAAAATGTTGAAGGCAAAGCAGGTCACCAGCATGTTTTAATTAACCTTCTCGAATATGACGGTTATTACTGTTTGAGCAAAGGCTGTTAAAAACTCAGAATCCATCAATTTGGGAGATTTAAAAAAAAAAATTTATTTCATAGTGAAAGTATTAAGAAATATTTGACCTTCTTTTATGACTTTTAAAGAAAAAGTCTGGGTTGAGTATTGAGACAGACATTGTAGATTCTGGTCTTTTCATTGGATTTGTTGATAATGATGAAATATTAGAAAATTAACTATACATACTCAATTTTATTTGGTGCCATTTTATTTATGGAACAGGCTACAATTGGTGTGTAGCCTACTTCTTTTATTAAAAAAAGAAAAAAGGAGGGAAAATGTAATTAACCCGTCCACCTCTGTCTGTTGACAAAGATACAAGTCTGGAGGGAGAGCAATTCCCACCTGTTTCAGCAACTCAAATACACACATTTTACAATGTAGCTCTGTCAGCCGAACAACGAGCATGACCGGAGGCACAAATGGACTGACAAAATAACAAACACACACACTGAGTTACTGGCCTGCCTTCTATTAAGGGACACAATGAGTGTGTAAGGGGATCTTAATGAAGGACTCCCCTGAGGCAAAGCCTGACGCCTCTGCTGAGGATGTGTACTGTTAGAGCTCATTAAACGAACATGAGTACTACCGCCGACATGGTGAGAGAGGCAGTGTGCAGTTACCATACCAGATTTAGCCGTTTATGTCATGCAGTACACACATGCAACGCTGCACCAATTTATTGAGTGTGCACGCTCATAATGTTCCATTTGTGTGTGTGTTGAAAGAAGTGATGACATAATCAAACTTTACATGGACCGAGTGTGAGTTTTGTGTACGTCTGTGACATTTTATTACAGTACGTTGACAGGATTATTGATATCACTGACACTACAATAGGTATCTTATTGTAACAAAATGAGCTTGGAGGAATAATCACATTTAGAACAGAGAAGGCAAAGTGTTAATGTTGTAGAGACAAGGGATGAGAAATGTGAGATATGAGAAAAATCTAAAAAGGATTGGGAGATGAGGACAAAGTCTGGAAAAAAGCAGAGAAAGGGGTGGTGCATGATGTGGAAATTGATGTAGCAGCGCTCTCTTGTGGATAAAAGCTGAAGTAGTTTAATTATTACTGCGCTCTCCTGACGGTAGGCCGGGAATCTAAATCACAAAAACATGTCCCCAGATTTCAGTCAGATGGAGTGTGCTTAAAGCTGCAGTAGGCAACTTCTTCCTAAAACACTGAGCTGAAATATGCTCCAAAACATATACTAATGTGCAGAACTGAGCAGCCTGGCGGCAGTGCAGAGATATTCCCTGCTGAAGTTTCTGTGCGAGCTTCAACTGTCCAATCATACACGTCAAAGTAAAAGGGCGTGAGCTCGCTCCTCATGATAAGGCTTTAAGTTAGTTTTAACTGCTGAAAGGCGTCACTATGACAATCTATCAATTCTTTATAGAAAAGCTGAATGTCCATAAATATTGCACGGCCACTACGTTTTACATACTGTGTGTACGTATGTGTGCCTGACTCACCTCTCTACCCTTGTGTGTGACCAGCGCAGCCAGTGGCTTGGCATAGAAGCGACTGTAGCTGAATCCCAGGCAGCCGTACATACTGTTAGCAGTCAGCTTCAGAGCCTTCTGACGGATGTCGTACTGAAGGACGGACGGACGGACTCAAATTAGACCAAACAAAACCAAAATTGCAACAACCTGATAAACCATAAAAAGTTTCAGTGCATGTGCAGGTGTGTGTGTGCGCATACCTGCAGGTAGAGATCAGGGTTGATATCTTGCTGTTTCATCAGCTGTTTGACCTGTCTACGTCGCTCAACCAGCTTTCTGATTTCCTTCGGTAAGATTCCCATTTCCAGGTTGGAATCTGGAATCTCAGGAATCTCATCTGATTCATCCTCCTGTTACGGTGGAAACAACAGTTAAAAATGGGGGAAAAAACTCATGTGGGTCACTTTGACGTTGAGAAACTTTACACCTTTGTTTCTGGACAACAGGCTCACTCATTAAATCATGTCTTTATAAGTTTTATCCCAAAATGTGAACAAACAAAGAACACACCTCATTCTTCTTCCGCGTGTTGTAAGCTTCCCTCTGCACAGTGGTGAAGCAGATGTTAAACTCCTGGATAATTGAAGGATACAGGCTGTTGAAGTCAAGCAGCAGGATGAACTTATCGTAGAAACCTGGGGAAACAGATGGCAAAATGTAGATGTGTGCACAACCACACTCAAAAGAGAAAAATAAAGACACAGAGGGAAGAATTCAAACTACAAATTGACACTTACCGACTTTAGGATCCAGCACTAGACCTCCAGCATAGGCTGCCTTCTTCTTCCGCTTGCCTTTTCCTGCATCCACCTCTTCTTCTCCTTCAACCTGTGACACAGGAACAAAGAGAAAAAGAGCAGGAAACATTTGTTACATGACAGCACATTAGAAAACAAAAAACTGTGTGTCTTTGTGTGCGTCTTTACCGCCTCCATCTGGGCCTTCTTGAAGGAGGGTTTGTCGGGGACAATGTAGTTTTTGTCATGGAAAGCATGAAGCAACAGGAACTCGTTTCTCTCAGAGCGACCGCCCATCAGAGTACGAGACTGCGGAAAAGAAGCAGGAAGAAATCAAGTCGAAAGCAAATACAATTAACGTCGGTAAAAAGTCATAATTTAGCGCTTGTGTAAGACTTGAGCCAAACAGACGTAAACCTCAGAAGTGATGGTACCTTTATGTCCAGGTCTGACTGAAGTCTGAAATCTCATCTTACCCTGCTGCTTTTTATTTTGTACTTCACACCAGCTTTACACTTCAATATAGACTTTTATGAATTAATGCTTCAAGTCTTTTCTCTTGATTCACAAAAGAAGATCTTTTGTCTGCGAACTGTTTTGTTTCTCACTTCAATTTTCAGTATGTGTACTTTCAATCTGTACTAAAGCGAGACAGAGCTGTTTAGAGGAATTTAAACTATGTGCTTTCATCATGTGTGTTTGAAATGTCTGGTTTCTTTGGAAATCATTTCAGCAGACAAAACAGTGTTATTGTGCGTTACCATGACGTTGCCGGCAATGCTGGTGATCTGCAGGGCCAGCGGCAAGACGTTGAGTTCGCACATAATCTGGAGGATGAGCTTAGCATCTGACCATGTCAATTCCAACAGGTAGAGCAGGTGCGGAGAGTCACTGGCAAAAAGGGACACATTTTTACAATTACAACAAACCAAGGGAGTTAATGCTTTCATTTCAATTCAATTCTCTCACACAGAACCCGAATGGTAATTGCTTGTATCTTCTCCTTATAAGTTGCTTTGGATAAAAGTGTCTACTACGCATATTATGTAGCTTATTGTTCTGTAGGTGCATGTTTCTTGATGTGGCGAAATGACCCTTTAAATTCATTCACCTGTAGAGATTTTTGATGTCCTCCTGCGGGACAGTGACTCTCTCTGTCTTCAGCACCTGTGCCGCCAGCTCAGTCAGATGGTAGCTTTTACAGCGAATCAGTTCCTTGGCTGAGATCTCCACATCGCACACCACGCGACCACAGGTTGCACTCTTCTCTGCAAACGCACCGCGACCCTGCAAGAACAACATGTGAAATGTTTAGTGATGTTACAGGATCAAAACAAACAACTTCTATTCCCAATGATTTTTGTTTTTCTTACCCCTAATTTGGGCATGTTGGCCCTCCTGAGGCGCCCGATCTTAGACCAGTGTGGAACCTTGCACACGTTGATCCGCTGCAGAAGCACTTCAAGGTCAAAGCCAAAGATGTCATGGCCCTGTAAAAAATAAAAGGTCAGAAATTTTTTTTATCAAGATGAAATTAGACACATTTACTCAGTCCTGACATCTACTACTCACCACCAACACATCTGGGTCGATCTTGTGCATCTTCGCCAGGAAGAAACCGAGAAGAGTCCGCTCTGTAGAAGCAATCTCCACCTTCCCATTCTAAAAAAGAAAGGAAGTCACATCAATGTTTTAGTCATATAGACTAGTAATATGTATTAAAACATCAATTACATCAAATTGAATAAAGATATGTACTGTAAATTACAATAAATAAAAGATCAAAAGCTCTTTCTTGCAGCAAAAATACTACAAAAAAATGCAGGAGTACTTTCTATAGATATGCAGAACAGGCTTTATGCTTCTGCACTAGAATGCCTGAAGAAGGCATCTACAGTATATTAGTAGCCACTTACCTTCTTCCTCACTGCCTCTTTAAAGTCATAAGGAAAGATACAGTCTGCTGGTTTACTGACCACTGGAGGGGAAAAAAAACAAAAATATGGTATTTATATCAACAAGTTTAATGTATTTATTTAAGTATTCAACATGTTCTCAGGGACTAAAAAATGTTAATATTCAGCTATAATAAATCAAAGTAATGCTTCACCATAAAGTATAAAACTGAGGTGTATTACATAATTCCATGGGTTCAGTCAGTAATACTGTGCAAAAAAAAAAAAAAGCACAGAACTCACCGCAGAAGTGAGTCTGGTATGGAGGTTGAGGTGGAGCTTTATCCATATGGAACTGATAGTGGACAAGTGCAGCCAAAGACACAATCTGCAGAGGAACAATTATATCATCAGATTTCAGTGTGTTTGAGCACAGTGAAACAGTGTCACTTATTTCTCACTGTACTAATCTAGCCTCGTTGAACAGTGTATTTGATAAGTGTTCTGACCTCGTTGTGGTGTGTTTTGGGGTTCTGGATAGTCTTGAGGCTGATGGACATGACAGTGACAGGCGGAGGTGGCAAATCTTTAACCACCGTGACCAGGTCGCTTCTCAGGCACAGAGCTTCCACCTTACACCAACTGACCGGCTGGCTCATGAGCTCTAACAAAAACACAGTTGAGATATTAGAGCAGAATTTACCCAGTGGTTTGCATAGCTAAAGAAATGTTTTCATACAGTATCATCTGTTCTGATATCTCTGACTCTGAATTTATCTCATTATAAACATCCATCTTACGTGGTGTCGGGATGTCCAACCAGCATGGCCCTTTGATCTTTCTGCTGAGAAGAAAGTGCTCCAGACTTGAAGTGTTGGTTCCAAAAACGTGAGAGAACGTTGCTCCCTTAAGGTCAGAAGGCAGCGCAGGGAACTCCGCCTGTAAAAACAATATTTACCCAACAGATAAATGTGTGTTCTACATAAGCAGCTATTGGCCCCGGTGCATATCCGTGTCTACTCACAGAATATCTGACTTCCAGATACTCGCACTGACTAGGAACATCAGGTATTTCAAAAGCGTAGTTCTTCTCCACTTTCTGACAGAACAAAACAAACACAAGTTAAAACAATTCAAGAACTGCCACCTTTTAGAAAATGTCTAACTACAGTTGGCACTGACCTTGGACTTAAACTTCATGATCTTGAACTTGTCAGAGAGCTCACTGAACTCTTGGTAGAGCTCCATCATTCCTACAGGCGTATTGGTCACCTCCCCAGTTTTGAGGTTGACTTTCTGTTGATTAAATCAGAAATAAACATTTAACGGGATCTTTATAAAAAGCTTTGTGTCAAGTGATTACATGCACACACAGAAATTACATGATTTGTAGAACTAGAGAACCAAATCTAGTAGATGTACAGATTTTTACAAATACTAGCAGGGAAAATCTTACACTTACATATTCACGAGGCAGGAAGTACATGGTCCTCTCAATGTTCTTGATGGTAACACAGCAGCTGACATGAGACTTTGCAGATTCAATCCACACTTTTCCAAACAGGTAAACCACACCTATGTAACAGTTCATTAAAACATTTAAAAAATTTTAAAAAACAACATCTGAACAAAGACGTTGGGTTTTAATGCTATATTAGGGTAATAATCTCATTACTTGTAAATATGTCTTACCTGGTTGGTTATAAGGATCTTCAAAGGCATCCAACCAATAGAATCTGAAAGCCTTTTCCCCATCTGCCCTCTCCACCAGGGGGAGTTGGCTGGAGTCGACCTGTATCTCTGCTGGAGCCTCGCTGACACCGCTGTCCTCCTCTTGTCCCCAAGAGCTTCCAATCCTGCTCGACCTGGAAAGGAACAAAGACGGTAAAACCCAAGCTGATCTGTGAAACCTCTCCATGCTAACACACATAACATAAAAGCCCTGAAACACTATATACACTACCAGTCAAAGGTGATACAAAGCAGATGAACTCACAAGAGGATGGGATCCTGAGGCTCTGCCTTGGGCTCCACTTTAACAACTGCTGCTTTAGGTTCAGGCTCAACATCTTCTGTGACTGCAGACGTCTCCTCCTCATGTCCAACCTCCATTGGCTCATCAAAGTCCACCCCATCACACACCAGAGCATCATTCCCTGACAAAAACATTGTCATTAAATGCAAGTGTGTATTTTTTGGGAGACAAATAGAAAGTAGAAAAAGCTAACATTTTCAGAACTCTCTGTCCTTCTTACCCTCATCTTCATGTGGCTCCTCCACTTTAGCCTTCCGCTTCTCCACAGAAAGAGCAATTGTGGAAGGAGAAGGACGGGCTGACGGCCTTGGGGTGGTGTCAGAAGGTGGCGGTTTGATAACTTTGGTCTTTAATCCAATAGTTGAGGGTGACTCCTGGTGTTACAAAGTGACATATTTTCACAGTTAGCTAATATATAATGTCAATTATATCATATCACAGATCGCAAACTTATGTTTTACCAAACAATTTTTCATGACTACAGCAGAAATGTGTGATTAGTCAAAAAAACAGAAAGAAAAAAACAAACAAAAACAAAACAACCTTAGGAATCTGAGGTTTGATGGAAAAGGGATTCATGGGTGATCCAACAGACTTCTTTTTCTTCAGAGTTACTACTGGGGGAGGAGTCAGAAGAGTAGGTTTCTGGGAAGACAGAAAGACAGACAAGTGTCATTGTGACTGTAACATTAATAAAAAGTCAAACATTTTGTTCTTGCATAAACATTTTGTTATACACAAATGTATTTTTTCCACAACAGTTAACACATTAAACACTAAATCAGTTAAATGCCTCATTACAAATGTCAGTGTGCATGAACCATATCTTTAATTGCACAATACTGCTAGCACAGTTTCTATGGGTGTCAAAAACATTACTTCACATTCAAATATGTTTGATCATGGTAAAAGGTCTGCACAGTCCAGGTGGTACAAACCTCAGAGTGCAGGTCCTGCAAAATATCTCCTAATAGGTCGTCTTTGGACAGGTCTACATCTTTCTGCAAGAAGCAAAATTATACTTCAGATCAACGCACGAGCAAAACAGGAGCAAACATAAGAAAAAGTTCCACTGTCTGGAGCACGTTCATAGTACTGCACCCAATGAAATATCCCAAAGTACATGATGTACAGTATGTGTATTTGGTGATATCTGTGACAGAAGCAAACACACGAAGAAGCGAATGATGCCAACAAACACACACCTCAGCAGGCCTCCTGACATTACTGTTCATGAAGAGGTTCTTTATTGTGTTGGGCTTGGTAACAGCTGATTTCTTCACAGATTTCTTTGAGTCTGTTCCCTTTGCGCCGGCTTTTCCTGCAAACACAAACAAATACAATGACACGCTTGAACTGTCCATTGTCCCACGCTCACATTAAAAATATTAACTTTCTAATACGCAAGTGCCCCGATGTTTACCTTTGTTTTCTACTACATCATCATCCAAGTCGTCATCAAAGATTTCTCTTCCATCCTCCACGTAACCTGTTCCATCTGACAGAAAAGAAGATGTCATCGCGACATGCCTGTCACACATGAATCCTACAGTAGATGCAGGGAACTGCAGCTTACCATCATCAATAATCCAGTCATCTTCTTGCCTCTCTTGTACCATCTTCGAGTACTGCTCCTCATCCACCTCCTCATACACACTGGTAAACTCTTCCACCTGGAAAAAAAAAGAAACCTGGTTGACAATCACCTATAACACACAAGTACAAACATGTCTTGCAAACAAAACAAAAAGATCTTTTGCAAGTCAGAAAAGTTTTTTTTTGCGTAGAAATCAGTTTTTTTTACAAGTAGATTTAGAAGACTACGTGCTCATATGATGATTTATGGATTACATTATTTAATAATGCATCACACAGTATCTTGGTAACCATCATATTTGTCACACTTTGAGCTGCCACTTGTTGAGTTTCATTAAATACAAATACACCTAGTGTATATGTATACAAAAGTAAAATATGGACATGATACCTCGTATTTGATCTTCTCCCCCTTCTTGGCTTTCTTAAGCTGCTCCAGTGCAGACTTTCTCCCCACTTTCTCCCTCTTCTCCCGTCTGGAGCGAGACTTTGCCAGCCCGCAGGCGTCACCTCCATCATCTGTGGAGAGGAACACATCGACATGACGACCCACCGGCAGGTTAGTGATAGTTTATTTTGTAGAAGCTTTTGACAAATAATAATTTACTAAAATTAGAAACTCACTATTAAAACTCACTGTTTTTTAACATAAAGGAAACTTTTGCTAGTTTGTGACATTTAATAACTGTCATTCGTGTTTTTGTCACTGAGGCGATTTTAGTACTTGAACATATCTACAACAGGACCCACAAAGTTGTGCTAATATCTAAGATATATCAGAAGACAACAAACATGGAAGGGAGCGCACTAGTAGCCAAAATTGCCTCAACGTCATGTTCACATCTCTCGAGCTTCAACACTGAACTTAAATAGCTTTAATATGTTGTTTGCAAGTCGACGAGCTTCAACACATACAGTCTAAGCCTGTTCCCAGCCGTACGATAACAATGAAAGCTAACTGATACGTTAGCTAATCTTCACTGAGATGTGTTAGCTAACCTATTCGCTTTCCTAGTGCATCTCCGCTAAATTCAGCGAGCAAGCAAGACAAAACTAAATCTCACCCCCGTCCGGACCGTTCATGTCTTTCTCTGGGTTTGACACCGGAGCCATATTTTACACTTTTAGCCTCTAACGTGTGTTTATTGACAGCTGCTCAAGGCGGAGGGTCAACAGAACAATCCGCGCCAAATCTCCTTCCCGGGAAAAGTCATATGCAGGAAGTGACATCACGCTGCAGTCAGCCAATAGAATGCAGAGTTGTCTCCACTCTGTCCGCACGGTGGCGCTGCTGGACCACATAAAGTGTACATGCAGTCAATGATGCTAGTTTTTATTTTCAGTAAACGATGATATTCAAAAGAAAAACGTGATGAAGTGTTTCCACATGTCAATGTGACAGTTACCATTTATTGATTACTGTCATTTATTGTTTTTGTAGTCATCTGGGAAATAAAATACATACAGTACAGAAATACAATTAATGACCATAAATAAGGTTTGTATTGCACAGCGAAAAAGCTTTGTCTTTCTGAGAAAAATAAAACTAGATTAAAAACGTGACAATTAAAATCAATAGGGATGAACAGAAAATTTTAAACCACGAATACAACAAAATCGTGAAACTAAATCAAAAACCACATTAAAGTTTACAACACTTTCAGTTATATGGTTATAATCATTCAGGTTAAAATGTTCAGAAACGTTGTCTGTGAAGATTCCTAAAAAACAAGGAACTAAAATAAGTTTTGTTCCATCATTCACAGAGGAGCCTCTGTCACTTAGATTTCACATCTGAGTGAGGGTCAGACTCAGATGTGAAATTGGTTGTTTGAGGTGTCAAATGGTGAGTTTATGGTGTCCAGGAATGCCCAATTTAGGATCCTCAAACGACAGGATTACAGTTTCCACCTTGTTTTTAGTGAATGTGCTCGTTTCCATAGTGACCAGCGGGACTATGGAGGACACTATAGATCCTGTCCCAGATTTTGGGGCCACAGAGACACTTCAGTGCATCCAGTAATCAGAACACAAAGGATGTTTTGTCCTTCATGCCCACAGCCTATTTGGACTTTTTTATTCTATAAATCACTGTGATAATTCATAGTTTGGTCTGCTCATTAAGACCTATACAGTGTAGTGGGTGTTGGCCATTGTCATAGCCTACAAATGGTGTCAGATGACTGACAGACTTTTTATGTTTGTAGCTTGTCCCTCTTCATTGTAAGCAAAAGTAGATTTTTTTTTAAATTTATGTAAGAATAACTGTTCAAATGAAGTGTAGCCACAACTTGCAGATCACACGAGTACGGTCCTTTACAGTAGTTGCATAGTCCCTGAGTGTATAGCTGTGTGCCCTACTGTACTCTGGACGAATCTGTGGCCCACAGCTGTCGCAGCTCATCATCATTTGAATAAACTGGACAGACGGGCTGTCGTCGCTCGGCTGCACTTGCCTGCTGCTGCGCCGGAGCAGAGACGGGAACTCCTTTCTTGGGGTCAGCAGCCAGAGAAGCAAGTGAGAAACGGATTATTACTCATACTTCACATTGTGTTGTTTTGGACACTATGGGGAAACAGCGACATAAAGCGCGGTCCTGTTGCACAGCTGCTGCGCCTCTGTGCTGTGGAAAAAGTCTAGTGAAGGTAAGCGCGCATCCCCTCTCAAAGCTTAAAAATAGTACAATACAGCGACTTAAAAGAGTTTTTTTTTATGTACCACTGAAGTTGGATGTGAGAACAGTTCATAGATCTGTTCGTGTGTGTAGAATGTATGTTGATGGATGTTTAATAGACTTAGAATGAAAGTATACTACTTTATTATTACATGCTATCAAATAAATAGCTCTCTTATTACACTGAATCCATGTCCAGTTCGTGGACAGTTACATCTACTCTGTACCATGAACCATCTTTCACTAGTGGTGCTATAAACCACTCCACCAATCATATGTGTCCATACTGCTGAACTGCTGTAGCTCTTCTCTGATTGGCTGCTTCCTGGACCTCTCTCCTCTCTTCCGTCGCCATGGCGAGAGCTCATCAGCTCAGCCGAGACTCGGGAAGTATAGCCAGAGATCGTGTATTGACGCGATGACTCACTCACATCCCACAAAACTGGTGACGAGGAAATCGTGCACATGGAAACAATCCATAATGTTTTGCTTGTTGCAGACGGTTAATTTCTAGCCTGTGTTTTTTCTGCATTAAGACTCTAAACCAACTTCATTTCCGCCTCCAGTCATAAATGGCTGTCTGTAGCCAGCAGAATGACCTAAACACACCACAGATGTCTGGATAGTTATCCAGTATCGCTGGAACTTGGAGATTTGCAAAGCATCTACATGTTGAATCGGTACTCGGTTACCGGAAACAGCTCAGAGTGAGATCTCTTTACTGCCTCCTTTTTTTCTGCAGCAGTGGATCAGAGAAGAGGAGGAGGACAGGGAGACAGAGCAGGGAGTGGGCGGGGGAACAGAGCAAAAGAGAAATAGAGAGCACTTACAAGCTTGGCATCGTTTCACTGATGCTGAGTCACATAACTGAGGGACCACAGCTGCATCCCATGAGTCTTAGGGAATAATGGAGGAGCTTGAACATACCTGCCCCCATCCTCGGACGGTAGGGTATTTGTGTGTTTTCCTGCTTATAAATGTCTTGGGTTGCGTGTAACAGGGAGACAGAGGAGGACAAAGGATCCTGCCTTCTCCCCTGTTATGAAACCGATCCCCTGTATCTCCTACGTGACTGTGGGAGATGCTCAGGATGCTGAGTGGACAGTGTGTGTCTGAGTGTGTGTGTGTGGTCAAAGAAAGAAGCAGGTTTATTCAGAGGTAAATGTCCTGCTGAAAGGACATTGCAGCAGGGAGGACAGGGAGCCCCCTGTGTTTGGATACCCTCCTTTGTTTTTTGGTGTAATTCCTCATTCTGGCATCCCTGTTCTCCTTTAAACTCTCTCTTCTGTCTTCACGTCATCCCCTCTCTGTTGTTGTGAGGGGGTCTCCTCTCTGTTGCTGTTGTTTTCTCCCTGTGCTACTGTTTTCATTCTTTTTTTTCAGCTTTAATCCTTCTTATGCCAGATGTTCTTGGCTTGTGCCAGAGTGGGCTCTACTGGGCATGCTCACGGCGCCGGTCCTAATAGCCCCGTCTGCTGCTGGTCACTTAGTTTAAGCGTTGCCGTCTGCTCTGTCCTGAATGTTTGTAAGCTACCCCTCAGTTCTCACTGTGCCCAAGGCATTATGGGTGATCAGCACATTGTTGTTGTTCTGGCTGCTGACAAGCCAGTTTCGGGGAACTTGAAATGTCAGCTAACACAATGTTCAGTAATGTGAAAGTAAGTAAAAAGGAGCCAGACACTGAATAATCTCATGTCTAAGGCGATGTTAAAAATGAATGCTGTATTTCTGTTTTTGGCATAGTTGTAAATCTTAACCTGCATTTGTGTTGTGGATTTCATAAATCCTGGTTGACTTAGCTGACTAACAGATACACTTGTTCATCCACACTAAATAGCCTGTTTCCTTCTCTTCAGTGATTCGTATAATGAAGTGAAAATGAGATGGCAATTCAT
Organism: Ctenopoma multispine; assembly: GCA_034779795.1. NCBI lineage: Eukaryota > Metazoa > Chordata > Actinopteri > Anabantiformes > Anabantidae > Ctenopoma > Ctenopoma multispine. The sequence goes on along the minus strand of JAUYWH010000012.1, from coordinate 21,844,070 downwards.
TGATTACACTTGGCCATATGGCATATTGAGACAGAAGCGCCTTAATCCATGCAAATGCTCTGTGTGAGGTAGTGCAGACAAGTTCAACCTCACAGTGTCCCCAGAACAAAACAAACTACAGCAGCTACAGCAGTTTTATTTTGTTAAAATATAATGCTGTAATTCTTTCTGGTCGTTATGTTAAATTCATTAAATTCAAAGGTTACATTTTGGACATTGAGTTTTTTATTGTTACATTGTGAAAATGTTTAAAGCGTCTGATGTTTAGCCTCGTCTTCTTCATCTGACCTTACCAAAAGCCGATATATTAAAGACAAGGTTGGACGTGGTGATGGACGTGATAAACCTTCCCTTTACCAGAAACTAAGTTTGTTTATTTCAGGAAAGTGACAAAGCCCAGAAATGACCATAGAGCATTCTTGTTTCATATTTTGTTTTAAAGAATTTAATTTATGTTTGGGGTCAATCTTTATGAAACATTCGTGGCCTGTCAAGTCGGTCTCTATATTGTCATAGTTGTTGGGGGGGATTTTACTATAAAAACAATGGTTATCCCAATGGTAAAAGACCAAACTATCTGCACTTGGTGTTTGGTAATATAAATGTTTAAAGCACTGATTTAGTCAAATCTCTTCCCTTCCGCTTTGGGTGGGAGGTTAATTTTATTTCAGTCTCCCTCTCCAAACCTGCATTTCTTCATAACCGGTGTGTTGATATTTTCCTGTAAAACGCCCCTCCCCTCCTGTCATGTTCAGCGCTCCGACCCTGTCTGTGTTTGTGGAGAATGTTGTCATGCCAGGTTTTGCTGCTGTTCCTAGAGGACACGTTGACGTCAGTTTCTTCTCTGGTCCACAGAGATCTGTTTCCATTATTTCATCCTCCTCTCACACTCCCACGGCTTTCTGCTTCTGTACTGACTCAGAATCTCTTTTATTAGTGTGAATGAGATTCAGTGTGTATTCCCTGCAGTCAACAGATGGCACACGGAGACAAATTTTCAGTCAGGCGATACAACACTTTAACCTTGATGTCGCTTAATCGAGAACTACGTATTGTCCTTCACCTTGCTTGTCTTTTCTTGCTCTGTCTGTATCTGTCTTTATCAGCTTAAATTGCCCTTCAGTGTTCTTCCTGTCCAGTTCTCTACACACACACACAGATTACATACAGAGATGTACTGTACATGTCTGCTCACACTAACACTGAGCGCAGCTTTATCAGTCTCTCAATCAACTTTCTCAGTATGCAGACACCAGCTGTGGTGAATGACTTAATAGAATTTACCATAACTGTAACGTAAACCTAGGAACAGAGACCTATGTGCACTAAAGGAATGGACGACTTCCTGTCACGTTTTTCCAAACTAACATATTTGTACTGTATTTCCTCTACACATCTGCCCCTTTCTCTTTCCTTTGACTCAGACTCTGACAGAGCCCGCCATCTTTGCCAGAGAGACCAGTTGTGATTGTCGCGCCCCTCATGAGAAACTCACCATTGCTCAGGCTCGCAGAGGCACCCCAGGTCTTCCTGCATGGTTTCTTTTTTCCCCCCAGCTTTTACATTTATTAGCATCACTTTTTCATTAGTCAAACATTCCTCAAACTACATTTGCTACTTATTTTTATTGCTTGTGGTAGTATTATTGCTACTTTTTTGAAATACTTTTTACTAATAGTATTGCTAGTGCCAGTGCCACTACTTGTACTACTACTTCTGGTACTACTTGTACCACTACAGTACTATTACTTCTGTTATAAAATATTATTATTGTATTATATTGTATAATTGTAATGAAACATTATAATACTAAATTATGTAAATCTGAAAACTATTATCATTATTATCAATAATAGTACTATTGATGCTTAGTATTGATGTTAGAAGTGCTGGTGTTGAAATTATTTGCATTGTTATAGTTCTTTTATTTCTAGAACTATTTTTTGCACATATAGTCCATACAAAATTATTATTATTATTATTAACACTGCTACTGCTATTACACATTATTATTACTATAAATTTGTTTATTTCTGTTTAATTTATTTATGAAAATACCTCACCAGCCACCAACAACTAACTATTATTATATGACCAAACCATAACAGGATGGTAGTGTGGTGGTAGTATTATTAATGTATTATTACTATCAGTATTATCCATCAGGTTAATCCAGCCATGTTGATGATGATTTTACACTCCAAAGTTTGTTTACAGTACAAGTACGAACCTTTGCTTGTATGTAACTTGTATTTCTGTATGTTTTCAGTGGACCGTCCAGTCAGAGTGTATGCAGATGGTATCTTTGACCTGTTCCACTCTGGACACGCTCGTGCTCTCATGCAGGCCAAGAACCTCTTCCCCAACACTTACCTCATAGTTGGAGGTAGGACAGACCCACTGAGACAACGCATACCACATCAAATGTCAGTTCATAATAACTCATAAGAATTTCTATGTGTTTTGTGTGTATGCAACAGTCTGCAGTGATGAGCTGACCCATAAGTACAAGGGTTTCACAGTCATGACGGGGCTTGAACGTTACGAAGCACTGAGGCACTGCCGCTATGTTGATGAGGTTTTAAGAGACGCACCCTGGACCCTAACCCCTGAGTTCTTAGAGAAACACAAGGTGCGTATGTGTGGTACTTTACTGTGTCAGAGGGGTAAACATGAAGCACCTAAGGCCTGTATTCACAATATACTAACGCCCCGAAGTAGCTCCTAACTCTGTGAGTTACAAGAAACGAAAGATAGATAAGGGATGTGGACATTTTTTATAGTCATTTTAAGTGCAAGAATATTTACAGAAGCTACGAGTCATCTGGAATACCTCTTCAGTCACAAACATCTGTTCACAGTCAGCAAAATGCTGCAGGTAATGTGTCTCACTGTGCCAAGGTTTTAGCAAATAACACTAATAATGTACTTATAAAATCACATTTTGATGAAAAATACGTTATTAAGAATCAAGTCAGCTCACCAGCAAACTGAACCTAACACCTGAGATTTATTTTTGCTTTACATTACACTGGAGAAATGCAAAGAATAAAGGTTTGTTCAGCCAAAAACAACACTTTACTTTAATTCATATTAAAGTTGTTTTAATTAGTGTATAACTATATTAACAGAATTTCTGATCTGATTTATTAAAATTTAGGCAATTTAACATTTAACATACATATATATATATTATTTACGTTTAATTCAATATAAATACATTTAAGTTTAAATATAATTAAATGTTTACATTTAAATTTAATAAATTAATAAATTTTATATGAAACTATATGTAATTAGTTTTAATACATTTTTAATTTTTAATCTAATTTAATGTTACCACCTTTGACTCAAATAAATATTTAATGTACTGTTAAATACTTAATTTCACATTCAGTGACACCTGGCAGCCAGTAAAATGACATGATCAGTTGCAACAGTGCTAAGAGCCTATGAAGCGGTTGTGAGAGACTCTGTACTCTTTATGTCAGAAAAGGGTTTGACACTTTGTGGATATGGCCCCGGAGGGGGGGGGGGGTACATATGTGTTTATGGCCAAACTCTTTGTTTGATTGTTTCTCAGATCGATTTTGTGGCTCATGATGATATCCCCTACTCCTCAGCAGGAAGTGAGGACGTTTACAAACACATAAAGGAGGCAGGTCAGTAAGCAGTGCCGTAGGAAGATGAGTCCTTAACAACTTTTTGGTTTTCTCAAGTAGTTGTCACAGTCTGTGTGTTTTTGTGTGTGTAAATCAGGAATGTTTGTACCCACACAACGGACAGAGGGAATTTCCACGTCTGACATAATCACCAGAATTGTCAGAGACTACGACGTCTACGCTCGACGCAACCTCCAACGTGGCTATACAGCCAAAGAGCTTAATGTCAGCTACATTAATGTAAGAGCATGTTCAGTCCTACATGTCAATATAATGGTATTAGTGCTGCAGCCTATTGTGTAACAAATAGTGTTTCTGATTAGTTCAATGTGCACGACCATTATTTTAATTACATGAATCTAGCTGGAGAAACGTTTCTTCCAACTGTCTTTGAACTATTACACTTGCTTTTAAATATTATACATGTCTATGTGCAGATAGATGTGTGTATCGATCCGCAACCTGTTTATCTAACATGGTTTAAAACTGTCAAGAATCACCACATATGGATAGAAATGCATACATACATATGAAATATATTTCAGAAGAAATGTATCTGCATCTAGATAAAATTTGCAAATTTCAGGGGAAACATTTTTATGTTCTTCTGCAAAAAGTTCTGCATCCAATTTTTCTTGATTTAGACAAAATTTATCGTGAAATGAATGAATTGCCCAGTTTAACTGAGTCAGGGTATAATATCAGAGATGGTCGTACTTCCATGGCTTTCTGTAATGGCTTCTCCTCAATTATTGAGTCCTCAGGAGAAGAAGTACCGGCTGCAGAACCAAGTGGATCGTATGAAGGAGAAAGTTCGCACAGTTGAGGAGAAGAGCAAACATTTTGTTTACCGTGTGGAGGAGAAGAGTCATGATCTAATTCAAAAATGGGAAGAGAAATCCAGGGAATTTATTGGCAACTTCTTAGAACTTTTTGGACCAGATGGGACTTGGGTAAGCGACTCAGTGCATAAAGTAGAAATTGTCATCATCATAAACTGTTGAGGGAACTGGATTTGTCTTCAGTGTTGTGATGTTCTCTCAATTAAGGCATAGGTAGAAAATTGGTATTTGAAGTATTGACTTCGCCTTTGATATTTAAAGATAGCTTGTGGTGCTAAGGACTTTAAATGCAGATTGATGATATGATATTGAAAATGAATTATCTGATGTCACCCCCTCATTTTCTTTTGTGTACAGAAACAGGTGTTTCAGGAGCGCAGTGGTCGCATGCTGTCCTACGCTCTGTCTCCCAGAGAGTCACCCTGCAACAGCCCTCCCCGCGAACTGTCCCCTCTGCGCTCTCCCTCGCCCCCCTCTCCCATTGCCCGCTGGCACAATGCACGGCCACCAATCTCGCCCCCAGGCTCTCCGAAAGGAGCAACTGCCTCTATAAGCAGCATGAGTGAAGGCGACGAGGATGAGAAGTAAACAGACTGTTGAACACACTCACAGACACACAAACACGCGCACGTCACTCACAGTACATTGTCTGGAGACTGCTCACACACATTCACACATACTCCTCCAACAAACTGGATACTGAAACAGTTGCCCTTAAGGATGTTGCTAATATACAATTCAGAGGGTGATTATGGGAAATGTGGTTCCAAGCCATCTGTCTCTGTTGTCTGGGTAACAGAGCAGACAGGAAGAAGAGGAAGGAAGAAAGGGATGAGGATTTATGTACACAGTGTCACATATTGCTCATATCCAGCATCTAGAAGATTTACATTGAATTGTCTGGCACTGATAGAGGCTACTCATAATATCACTTCATCGTTTTTTGTCCTGATCTCTTTAGTTTAGCATTGTCTTAGTAAGATTTTAAGACTTTCTGTAACTTGGGACCATTAGAGGCGAATAGGCACAAAGTTACAGAATCAACTGTGTGAATTGACAGGATCTGGATTAATTCATTGTGTAGTTGTTGAAGTGAGAGTTAGGCATCTAATGAGAGACATTGCACTGCTAGAATAGTGGAGGTGAAGCTTTGCACAGCTGCTTTGCTCACAAACACATTAACAGTTTTAATAGCATAAATGATTGGCAATAAAAAATTAAATGTTCAGTAGGGAGACTGATTCAAAATCTTCTCTTCCCTTGCTACTGTTGTTCCCACACTACAGTAATGACCAGCAATAGCCTTTCAGAGACAAACGAAAAACTGATTACTAAGAAAATCATATTAAATTTATATGTAGGAAGTTAAAATTAGCCAGGGTTAAAACAGACTCAATGTTAAAATGTATCAAATTGCTGCAAAAAGCCCCAGTGAAAGGTGAATAAAAACTGAAAAAAAAGTTTCTTATGACTTCAGTTGCACAGCTGTGTTGCATAACAAACAACAGGGTCAGTCAAAAAATTACAGATGGTAAATGAAACCTAAAAGTCTGAGTCTTGGCCTGCACCTCTTAAATAACCCCCCCAAAACTTGATTGTGTTGAGATTCTTCTTGAATGTAAGAGAAGTCTTGGAGACCACACCTGCATCAGAGTAAATGTAATCACTCTAATTTGTAGTCACATGCCATGTAAACACAATTCAGCCCTTCAGTAGGTCCCACACTTATCGTGTATCACACCAATTAGTAGTAACACATTAATTTTCACCTAAAAAAAAAGTAACGCATTCTTTGGGTTTTCCATGTAATATCAATCAGTGTTTCGTAGACATTTTGTTCATTTGAATATGATGTCAGCAGTTAGTCAAACCTGGCAACTCTGGTGATGCAGCCTTTCTCCAGGACACTGATGATACTTGAAATATACAACAGCTGAACCCTCCAGGTGAGGTGTCAGGTCTTCAAATGCAGAAGCTTAGCCCTGTTGTTTTCTTTGCTATTATTATAAATGTATGTAAAAACTCTTTTGCTCAGGTCTGCTGACCCAGTCCAGGCTGGAGCAAACCTCTCTTCCACCCAAACAATACAATATTTAATGCAATGTAGAGATAATGTCCTGTACGCACTACATGTTAATCTGCACTATATGTACAAACTTTGGGAATGTGTCTTTTTTATTTTTTAAATCTTAATGTTAAACTGGCTTAACATGTAAATAAAACAAACAAATAACTGGATGTGAACAAAAAGTCACCATTTTCTAATTAAGATGACAGATTGTAAAAAGAAAAAAAAATCTGACAACAAACACACACAACAGCAATAATCTTTATTGTCAGCTTTGACAATACTGTAAGTACTGTAGGTTGATCTCATGCTGAATCAAATTATGAGACTGCTCTATTACCTTTTTGGTGATGCTGATGCATTATTTGCATTTTTTTTTCACTAATGTCTCCACTGTGAGGAGTTCAATACATGCAAACACTTTGTTTAAGATGGAGGTACAGTAGGATGGAAAGGAACAATCACTCCACACTGACTGAATATACCTTACGTAGTTATACAAACAGTATTTTCTAAAACACCATAAGTATAGAGACAGTCCTTAACAGTGAGGGTTCACACCTACTGAAAGTTCCTGTAGTCTCTGAATCATGGAAATCTAAACTGATCATTAGCTGTTCAATGTGACTAGTTTACAGGGAGACCACATATAAAAGATGCGGAACTGAGGTCTGAACAAGAAAAATGAAGACCACTGTCTTTAGCCTATAACACAACATCTGATTTACAGCAGGTTTGTCACTGAGCATCACTCAGTTAGACTGGCAGGTCACAGAGGCATTGGTGTGGCTGAAATCTTACAGTGTGTGCCTGTAAAGTGAAGAACCTACACGATGAGGAAATTCTCCATATGGAAGCGTCTCTCAAAATTCTTCATCTACAATCTTTTCACATCAGCCAGAGCTATAAGAGATGAGAAAAGGAAGTCACGTCAGATAACTCAAACTCCCCATCTTCTAGTCTTAAGAAAAGGTTCCAGGTTTGGGCCACGTTGGATTTTCAGCAGCTCCAAAATAAGGATAAAGTGCTAATGTGGGATCTAATGCATTATAAGTCTCTTATTAAAAATCTCCGTGAAGGTCTGAATCGATTGTATCAAAGTTATTTGTGGGAATATATATTTATACTTGGTAAAGTGCACTGATACAGTTTGGTGGTTTGGAGCTTGGCTCCTTTAAATATCATTTCCTCTGCTGGCTTTCCCAACTAGTAAATTTTTAGAGCCTCCCATTGTATAAATAAAGAGAAATAAAGTCCACTGATATTTAAAAATAATCAGAAAAAAAGTCCTTAAAATTATTATTATTATTAAATTATAATTCTATTCAGTTGTGAACAATTCTAAGTAGAAGACAATGCTTAAAGAGTCTTTGTTCATTGATAAAATAAATAAAAACCTGTCCTTCTATGTTTCGGCTGGTTATTCTAAATGTCATTTTCGCTTATAATTACAAAATAAAAGCACCATCTTCAAATACACAGGTATACAAAGGGGATGTAATAATCTAATCCCACTTTTACAGACCGTGTTACATGTATCAGGTCAATTCCTGTTTGTGAGGGTTCATTCAATACGTTATGCTGGTGTGGATTAAGCTACTTAACAGACAAAGCAGGCATGGTGGCACGAAGCAGAAGCATCCTACAGACGGGTTGTTGGTCCTTTAGTAGTCACAAAACAAATGTGTAGGGAGAATCAACTTCGGTTAACAGTATTTAAGTGGGCAGTTGGTTAACTTTTAAAAATAAAGTAGAAAAAAACAAACAAAAAAACCTTCAATGCAGTTTCTTTTTAGAAAATCCTATGTTATGTGTTACTAGAAGTAACTCTTTCTCTTAGTGGCATAAATTGTAAACCCTGACCTCCAGGTCTTTGTATAAGATGTCATTCTGGTGCAATGCGTCCTATTATTCTTCCAAAAAAGTTAGAATGTTCTCACTTATTTTCGCAATGCTCACTTTCATTTTCCACGCTTAAATAGAGTTCAACCAAAACAAGTCTTTACTATGCCAATGACACACTGGCCTAATTGTGCGTTCACTCAAAAGTGTCTCCCAAAGGAAGGAAATTAAACCTCCTCCTCTTCCCATTTGCACTGAAACTCAAACCCCCTGACTCTGCTTGTGTTTGAGAGGCAGAAACCAAATACAGGTCTTCACTGATGGTGAGAAAAACACTCAGTCAGCAGTGCATGGCTTATTCAGCCACAGGGAGCAGCAGTCTAGGCAGCGAACACGATGCAAACCAAACTGTGCATGAGACAGAGGGAGAGAGAGAACAGTGATGCACTGTGTTTAAGTGGGGGTAATGGCTAGATACAGGAGAAAATGGAATCTACATTTCTACTATTTACCAAAATGACCAGTTACCTCTAAACAGGTTTATAAAACAGGAATGAAAGAGGTTGGTTTTAAACTCCATCGTGGGAGAGCGAGCGGTAATGTCACAACAATGAAAGCTACGCTGATGAAGGTCATTGCCATTGGGTTCAGATTTAAGTCAAGGTCATTCGTCTTTTCCAAAGCTTTACCCACTGGAATGTAAAAGCCATTTTCCCTAAACCAAGTGTTTTCTCAAGGACAACATTTCATCGTTCATGCTCTAGGCAGAGTGAGGGGATTCGGGTCCCAGCACAGGGCTAGCCTAATGTGCTAAGCAGAGTTATCTGTTGGCTTTGTATTTGGACTTGCTGGCATCACGGGGCTCCTTGCTGGGGTTGCTCCAGTCGTCAGCCTCGGCGCTGGTCTTGTAATGCCGCCATGCTGACTTGTTGAAGACAGGCAGGCGCTCGAAGGACTCACTGGACAGGGCCTTTAAATAGAGAAAGAACACACTAGTAAATGAGAACTCGCAGTCATTTATCAAGAAAAGAGAAATTTAACAGTTTGTGAAATGATTGGTTAGTTCGGGATAAATGTGTAACAGCTGATACCGTTTTATACATACAAGTGTATGTATAATAAGAGTTAGAGTTTTAGATGGGTTCGATTCACAGAACATATCATAGAGCAAATGGGCAATTCTAAAAGTATGCTGTAATCTCTATCCACACAATCAATGAACTTCTGCAGCAGACCACAATGTAAAGATCACTGTAGCGTAGGAAAAACTTAAGAATCTCTTAAAACAAAGTTTAAGAGAATTATGAAACATGCTCTACTAGTTGTTACAGCACATGACGCAGGTCTAATAGTAGGACACATGGTAAATAATGTTAAAATCCAGCAGGTTATATGTGGTAATAGTAGAACTTCCTACGGTTGCATCATATATCCTTTACCAACACAGTGAAGTTGGGAAACAAACCGGCTGTTTTTATGAGGGAGGCAAGAAGCAATATCTGCATGTTTAATGGCTCTTTTTTTTCTGAATTCTTTTTTTTTGGGCATGGGCACGTTATTACGTATATTTATCAATCAATCAATTATGTTCTTTGAGTGGGTCAGGCATGACTTCATGTGAAAAAAAACTTTGTGAGGTACCATGTTTTGTTTTCACAAGCAGTTTACAGTTTCTACAAGGAAAACAGCTTTTGATTAATGTCCCCCTTCTTCTACCAACATCAGTCCTAACACGTGCATTATTTCAAATCATCGTGACATTTTGAAAACTGTTTGCTTCTGCATTGATAGTGTCTGAATCATGGCAAGTCCTGGTTTGTCATACATTAATACAGGTGAGAAACACAGCAGGTTGATTAACGAGCTTTACTGCATTGTTCCCTTTGTGTTCTGCTTGTGTTACTGTGATACTGATTGAATCCTTACAGTACAAGCAGACAAACATTTCTCAGTCTTCCAGTCTTTATGCTGGGCTAAGATAACACTCTTACATGAATACAGTAATGCTCCTCTCATCATCCTGGCAAGAACGTCAAACTGCTGCTTTAAACTTTGAGTGCCGTGTCTTAAGGAGACAGAAGAGTCATTACGACATTCACTTCTTGGCTTTCTCTCTTTACCTTCAAGTAGATGACAGCATCTGTGCCAACGCCCTCCATGGAGTATAGTTTCAGATCCCCCTGGAAGTATCGGGCATAGAGTCTGGAAATGGGCAAACCATAGCCAAAACCAGCCTGCACGTGAGGAGATAAGAAATACTGTCGATTTTCTTTCCCTGATCTAAGGCCATATATTATATACAAAGGTAAATAATGATTTGATTTAATGAGAGTGTGTGTACCAGTGGGACAGCTCCTGGCTCCAGACTTGGTGTTGGGGCAGTGGAGTACATGTAGTTAAACAGACGGTCTATCTTCCTTAGAGGAACTCCTCCTCCTCTGTCACTGATCTGAAGGAAGAAAGTGGATGAGAAGAGGAGAAAAGTCCAGAAAATATACCACATTTTTATAACCATGTTCTCTGTGTCTATTTGTGTCTGATATACCTTTATCGAGAGATCTTCTTTACCCAGAGTGACTTTTGCCTTTATGGGTGGCAATCCTTCTTTATTATTGTCATGAAGCTCCACGGTAGCCCTCATTGAGTTCTGCAAACACAGAATTAATTAGCTGAATCCTCACAGATTTATAGTCACATTACAGTTTAATTACATTTACTGAGTGCTGAATGAGTCTGGTTTAAACGGTGGTGCACTGTTTACCTTGAAGAGCTCAAACAGCATGTGGAACAGATGAGAGGGCACATACACCACTTGGATGGGCTTTGTAGGGGCCTTCACTGGAAGATAAAATGCAATGCGCACACGCAAAGCTACTTATTTTGACGCTAATGAGATGGTAGACATTGTTGTCATTATAGGGCTAAATTTGGATTCCCAAGCTGCAACCACAAGCCCTAAATAGCTGGTTAACACAACACATTCACAGCTGTATAACAAATTATAGGGAGAAATTGTTAAATGCATGGATGGATGGATTGCTGCATATAATTCAAACATTTCTTACTGTTGAACTCTTCAATCTTGAGCTCAGGAGCAGCCAAGTAGTACTTCTCACACAGCATTTTGGCTGTGTCATAGGCATCTGATGGAAGAGACAAAACAGCACGGGTCAGGGTGGAGCAAGTGAACAAGAACATTGTTTCTATTTAGACTTGTGACAATTACAGGTCATTAATATAGACACTGTTCTTTATGGAGTCACTGAGAGTGCAGCTTTGGATATATACTGCTGGAATTCTTCTGAACTATGTAATCAAGCATTTGTGTACATATAGTAACATATAGTGTTACTATACATACATGTGTCACTGCTGAGAGTGACTGACGTAATGTAAGGCACAGTTCACCCCAGTTTCCATGCAGTGCTCTGTATACAGTTACATGAATATAAATTGTAATGTTTACATTAAAAGGTGATTATCTCTATGACAGAATTTGACTCACCTTTGACGACTTCAGCCACGTTACAGTTAGGGTCTATACTACCTATGTGTTTTGGATGAGCAGGGTTGGTGTCATTACCAAACAGGAGAGCTGAACAGAAACACAGTGACAGAACGTCAGCGACGGAAATCAACAGAACACACAGTGTTCGAGTGTGCAGAGACAACAAGCTTTGGGACTCACTGTGCTGATTGATTAGCATGCGGAAGGAGATGCGGTTGGTGTAAAAGCGGTCGAGGAAATACTGGACGTTGCTGCTAATGAAGGGGTCAAAGCCGAACTTCTCCTTGTACTCTATGACCCCCTGAGCCATAGTGGGAACCACATCGTTGTGACGGTTACGCATCTCAATCAGCAGCTCCAGGAAACTAGATTAAGAAATAAGATGTAAAAAGAAATCTAAATCATTGGATGATGTTTGGAGATTGACAGCGAGGCCGTTGTTATCTTATATCTATAAATTGTTGTCTGTTGCTAAAGAGACCTTTTCTTTAATTAAAGTGCTGTTCCCTAAACAGATCATCCAAATTCCTGTGTGTGTTTATCAGTCATGTGAGGCTTTTTATCACAAAGGCATAGTTTTGGTATAAATACTCACCTTTACCTTTTACCTTTACAGTCAGCAGAATCAGCATCTATATCTACTAAGGGGATTAGTTGTAGTCATAAAGACAGTACATATACTGTACTTTCACTTATGAATCATTAATCAAGGCAATATTCACTTACTCGTTCAGAGCATGAGGATCCTCCGGCTTTCGATTCTCATAGTCCAGCAGCTCAACAAAACTCTGCATGTACCTAACAAAGCCAAGATAAAAGATAAAACACTACTTCTACTATAAACCCTGTCATTTGGTGGCAACATAAAGAGAAGTGCAGGAGGAAGTGTCTTCTCACCACTTCTGAACCAGTCGAACGGAGGGCTGGCTGAGCAGTTTATCAGGCAGGAGGTTGACCTCTCTCATGGTGTTGGCCAGCCGCACAGGCAGCTCCTTACGCAGGAAAACGTAGGAGGTTTTCTCACACGCATTGTCCCTGCCTGAGAGAAACAGAGTATCTGTAGAAGCTTTGGATTTGGACAAAACATCTGTTGTATTCATGTTGTCATATGTTGTTGTTAACTCAATCAGAATGAATTGTCACACACAATATTTTTGGCAAAACTTAAGTTGACAGTCAAAACCTAAAGAACATCTTTTTCTGTTTCATTTAAAACCCAATGTGACGGTGTACAAAGCCTAAATAAAGAAAGCTGTGTCACTGTTCAAATACTTAGGAACTGTACACAAGGAAATCATGAATCTTGTTTTCCAGTATAGAGGGGGAGTCATGGGAAGGTCAGGGGGATTTATGTTCTAGTTCTAAACAATAAAAACTAAATTACTGCAATTTCAAATTTAAATTACTTTCTTGAAAACGAAGCCACTTTTGCATTTCTACATCCTTAACTCAACCAAAATGTAATTTACACAATGTGCAAAACACCCAGCTTCTTGTGTGTGCATGCAAGTATGCCCACAGAAGCATGTGAACCCTATTAACTCTCAGCAGAGGAAACCACTGAACACACTGGAATTCTGCTGAGGAAAATGTTTCCAGCTTTTTCCAGGTATTGAAAAGGGAACACTAGTAAAGTCTCAGTAAATCAAATAACACAGACAAACAATCACAGCTTGTGTCTCACATGAAACCTTTTGTGCCGGTACTGTAATGTCCTCTGAGTGACCTCAAGACTCCAGCAGAGGAGACAGAGTAAGACCTGGTGTTGGTTTGTTATCACTGGGAGGAAAAACTAGATTTCCCTTAAGAAAGAACGGAAGTGTCCCATCATCATTTCAGTTCAAAGGAAATCAGCCCTGATTCAGCACTATAAGGAGAGGAGGCCTCGTAAACTTAAAAAAAAGAGGCAGTGAATCCACCATATACTGACTCAGCCTTGGAACGACACTCTCTGCATCTGCCGGTGAACCTTGGATGATGTCTCTTTTGTTCCCTTTTGACACACGCTGATATATTTCGCCCTATTGCTCTCCTGACATGGAAAATTACCGCTGTCAAGAAGCTGATTCCTCAAGTGGCGCACGCTTCCTGTTCTCTGCGCGCAAAACCACAGCTGTGAGAACAATGTACGTAAGACAGATGACTGCGTCCCGTTTAAGAGTCGGATTAAGAAAACTCTTCAGTACACACAATTAAGTGTCATATCAGAGTCTACGGCGCATTATATAGCTTCAATCTTTAGTTGGCACACTTTAAAAGAGGAAACAACAATTGCATAAACGCAGCAAAAGTGGACATTAGCGCTCTGGGTTCACCCTTAATTGCCGTCATTTCGCTTTCACTTAAAACTACAGTGACTCACATGCACTCTCAAATCAAGCCCTGCTGACTCATACAAAAAATAAACAATGCGAAATGTGAGCTGTGTTCACCTGGCACTGCATACGTGCTGGTCGTGCAGGTGCGGGTACACTGTGTTCATCCGTCTGAATGAACATAACCTGCAGGCAGCGCAGCCGGTGTCACTTGTTCCCATAGTAAACAACGCGGCAACAGATGCAGAGTCACACACTTGCATGATACTAGGAGTAAACAGCACATTCAAATGCAACCGTCTGATCACAGCAAAGTTTCATGGCACCTTGTAGGATACTTTCTATTCTAATAATAAGATCCCAGAGCTTTGCGCATGACGCATCAAATCCACAGAAACAGTGGGTAAACTCATAAAGTCAAGGGCAAAAAGGGCCCTAATGTTATAATGCTTAACATGTTTTAGGATGACACATCTGTAAGGTAGGCCTACTGCTACTTACCAAAATCCAGAAACTGCTTGATGGAGAGCGGAGACGGAGAAAATTTCGAGTAATAATTGATTTTGGGGTTTGCATTTTTCAAAAGAGACATGAAGATCCTCATTTTGAAAGTTTATTGATGCTGCCAGGATGTGAACGTTTGAATGAGATTCAAGAAAAACAACACCATATTATACCCGGTAATGGTGACAGACGCACTGCTGACAGTACTCTCTGTCTGGAGTCCACATGTGTCCCAGCTCGCAGACCTCCAGCGGATACGAAGCGACGCGATAAATAAATGTCCATGCGGTTATATGATAAGATAGAATCATCATGCCCTGATGAGGGCTTCCTGGATCTGACTACATCGTTGGACATCCAGAGCAGCTCAACAGTCGAGCTTGTCGCAATCAAACTGCGACTTTCTGTTATGTTTTTCAAAATAAAACAACAGTTGTTATAGTTACCATGCAGTGCAGTAGAGATTAAATGAAGTAGCACTCTTTTGAAAGACAGCCTTGACAAAGGGCTTGTAAATACTTTATTAACGACACACAGAACTTGACCACAGAGACATAAACCATCTATAAAATGGCCTGTAATGTAGCTCTCAAACATATATATGAAACCACAAAAAAAACACACAACAACCAGAAAAACACAAATGTACTACAGTATGTCTGTGTCTGTGAGTGGGGTGGGGTGGGGTGGTGACTAAGGAGGAGCCAGCCAACATTAAAAATAAATCCCAAACAACTGTATCCTGCTGAATGAAAATACAATCCAAATAATATATATAATATATATTTGATGGACTGGACCCATTTATTAACAATCTAATCACATCTGAAACTGCAGACATTTATTCATTTCAGATTACTTGGAAAAACTCTGCACCTTTATAAGTTAGCTGATAATATAGAACTCATTAACTCAGCTAATTATAAGTTACTGTAAAAATTCTGTAGTGAGACCAAATACAAACTGCTCTTCTTTCATTTTCTTTAATACCAAAATGTTTTGATGTGTTCTCAAATATGCCTAACATCACCATATCTTTTCTTTTTTCACTAACAAAAAATTTCTGTTAATGAAAATACATATCTTAAAAATAATTGAAACGGTTTATTTGCAAATGCAAAGAAACTAGATTTTAAAAAAAAATGGAGTGATTATGTTGAACTGTAAATGACTGGCAAACCTTTTATTTTGAAAGATACTGTCCAGACTTCCGGGCTGTTTCCGCTGATCTGACGTTTTTGGACGGTACGTACGTTCTGAGGTCTCGACTCAACCGCACTTGGCCCAGGCTGGTTGATGCAGCGCAGTGGTTGGTCTAAACCCCGGAAATGACACAAAACAACAATACAATTGGATGAAGGTGTGTCAATCAATAGCGTTCGCGTTACTTTGTTTATCAGCAGCCATTTACTGTAAACGGCTTTTACGGTATTAATCCGGTACACAAGCGACATGTTTACATGTAAAAATATAAGGACTGAATAATATGTTATACAACTTAATGTATACATTTCCTGACTGTTTGCAGGCTTTTGTTACGTCAACTGTCTGCTACATTAGGAGGTGATGATTAGCCTCTTACAGTACCACACAGTTTGGCTGAAGCGGTCAGGCGTCTGCAACTCTCTATCGCCACCTAGCGGCAAATGATTAAATCTATCCAGTTTCACCGAACATACTGAAAGAAATGACACAGCAATGAGGCTTAGAAATTAATTTGATGATCTTTAAAGTACTTACACTGTATACACGGACAATAGTGACAATACAGCTTCATAAGTTGGAATACAGAATGCAGATACAAGACAAATACATACTTCCTCATTATCTAATAGGACAGGAAATAGGATATAAACAATTAAGACCTTTATAGTGGTAAAGGCTGATTAAATAATCAGTGCATAGCAAATAGCAAGTATGAAATGTGTACACAAGTCAACATACATGGAAAATACATCAATGATAATTAATAACAAGAGAATACTTATTTGGTTTTAAATGGAGAAAGTTAAAGAAGTGCCACGTGAGCTATGATATATTCGTGTTTGCTCGCCAGTGATTATTTTAATCATTAACATGTATTCTGTAATGAACATGTGGTGCATCAGTGCCCTGTTGGTTTCAAGACAGTTTCATGTTTGGATTGGAAATGAAACAAAAAGCCACTTGAGCTGACGATAGTTGATTGACAGTTTCCTGTCAATCAACGATCAACTGTGTCTATGACCCATAAAGAACATCCACAAAAATAATTTACATACAATAATATTTATATTTATTTGTATTTACTTATATATTGTATAGATGCAGAAAAATAAAATTCACTAAAACACACATACACATTTGTCTTGCCATACTTGTGACGGCCCCTGATGACATACTGCATTCCCTAGCCCTTTACCCTGATAATAACCATCACAGCTAAATGTCCAAAACCAAAATCTACTCTGAAAACGCTCTTTGAACTTGTGAAGAGCAGCTAAACTGTCCCAGCAAGAATAGCATTTGGACAAAATTTGTCCACACAAGTATATAAAAACATACAGTACATGTATAAACACACACACACACACACACACACTCTCACTCACACTCACACAAGTTCTCATGCAGAATCTGGGATTGAAACCATCTTGGTGTTTTCATCGCGTTCTTCTTCTGTTAATGGATCGTACTGGCGTCGATACAGCATACGTGTTATCAGTGTTATGATGAACATCTCTAGGATCAGCAGCTGCTGATTGATCACTGTGGGGCAGAGCATAAAGTAAGCATTGTTAAGTAAAGAATACAATCGAAGGAGACGTCGAGGAGCATGAATAGACTGACTCATTTCTTATCCAAACATGGATCGGCTTGAATAAATGGATGGAGATTGACTCACTGTATCCTCTGGCTGGAGCAGAGAAAGGTGGAGAACAGGCGATGGTTCCATTTAAAGCCAAGATGTTGACGATGGCTGTTTGCAGCTGGCTCAGGATCAGCACCAGCTACAAAAACAAATGTACACAATTAACCCTGCTAAACACAAAGCTGGAACATCTTGTAAAAGATCTGGAAGCAATCCGGCTCCATGTGAAAAACATGTTTTATATGTTTTTTTTGTGCTACTTGTAATGTAATCTTCTAATGCATCATCATAACCTTTATGCAACAGGACTTAAGGTCGCTCAGCTGAATCCTTATTTGAACCAGCTGTGATTAAGCATCTATACCTCCACCATGTCTGCAGAGGGACAGGTAGCTAATCAGCTACATGAGATAAACTTATTAAATTGTTTTTCTGATGTCTGTGCTGTTTAACAAACGCTTGACTGAGATTTCTGTCAAACTCCTGCCAGATATTGTATCTCACATCAGCTTCAAATTAGTTCAACAGAAGTGATTTAGAAACATCTCAACATTTATTTGCTAAAACGTTTGACCACGTAATCTGTAGTCGTCGTTGTGAGTAATGAGCTGCCTCTGAAAGTAATTTCTATAATATGTCCAATTAGTGCGAGGAGTCATTCTACAGTAAATGTTTTCTGGTGGACACACTCAAGAGGGGGCACGCTAACTCATTTTGGAGGTATATAATCTGTAAATGTCCCCCAATAACAACTCCAAAGGGATCATTAGACAGACTATATGTTTGTACTTTTCCTTATTCATTCCAAAAATATTAACAGGAGTGGTAAACGTGTGTTTTAGATGCATTATTCAATTTTTCCTTTGCATCCTACTCCTCCAAAATAACACATCATCTGTGCGCAAGCAGATTTCACCTGCCTTACAAAGGTTTTAAATTCAGATGCAATCCCAGTCACTGCAAGCTGCTTTCAGGCTTGATTAATCACATTGTGCGTGCATTTGCTTTTTCTGCTGTATTTTGCCCAAAAACCTGCAAACCTCTTACCTGGTACATTGCATATTTGGGGACAATCTTGAGTGTCTGCAGGACAGCCTTCAGGTGCATGAAGATTATTGCCACAGGCCACAGAGCTATGATTGTTAAGATGCCCACAAACGGGTTGATCCACATGACAGCTCCAGTAATGCTCAACTGTAAAAGGAGTCAGAGGCGCGGTCAGAGAAGAAAACTGAAAGAATAAGTCTGAGAGAGAGCAAGTGCAGTACAGAAACACTACTGAACAAAAGTTATGAAAAAAATGTCACAATACAGTTTTAATAGCATCCTCAACCCTCCTTATTTTAATAACTGATATTCTTATCATTATTCCTCTACAAAGAGTTTTTAAAATGGTTGTAATAACCTATATTTTACTTTCTTCTGTTGTCCACATTTTTTTCTCCCATTTATTTTGTAAAACTAGAAATTCTTTGGGAATATATATAATCCTCTCTAACAAGGGTACAAAAGCCCTGCTTAAGTAAGGCGCATGCATGAACATTACAGTGACTGAATGCATGATGTAATGGATGTATACAGGATGTATACACTGAATAATGGGTCAGATGTTGGTTTTAAGTCACAGTTACTTCATTTTGCATTAGTTGCATTAATGTACAGTATATGTTACAGAAATGGGCTGGAGACCACAGAAACAAGAACGTTGGCTTTGTGCTTGTAAATTCTCACTAAATTACAAAGTTGCAAATATCACGTTACAGCACCTCTTTGTTCACAATACATTTACAAGCTAAGGAAACAATAGCTTTTCTTTTCTTTTTTGATGTTGCTGAAAGAAATGGATTGCAGGTAAATAGTGTAGTGTACTAAAATAAAAAAATAAAAAATCCAGTGAGTGCCTGTTGGCAAGTCAAAGAAGAATAGATGGATTTAAGTGTACATCAACAGCTGAGTATTAAAGAGTATTAAACATGTATTAAAGGAGTTAATAAAGAGACAGGTCAAAACAGGTACTGTAGATGTTCGCAACTGAGGCCGAGTGCTACTTTATATTTCTAGAAAATCAGTGTTTTTTCCTTTAGGTTCATCACATGAATGGATCTGAAAAGTCTTTTTTCTAGTCACATAATCACATAGTAACTTGATTATTTGCTAATGGAGATACTGTGCATCCTACATTATTTATTAAATTATACCA
Organism: Ctenopoma multispine; assembly: GCA_034779795.1. NCBI lineage: Eukaryota > Metazoa > Chordata > Actinopteri > Anabantiformes > Anabantidae > Ctenopoma > Ctenopoma multispine. The sequence continues at coordinate 21,824,278 of JAUYWH010000012.1, read as the reverse complement.
GACATTCATTAGTAATGCATTAATTGCACATATTTTTTTACTGATAGCATGTGAGAGAGACAAAGTCAGCCATTTTGTTTTATAAATTGTGAAAGACTCACGAATAATTGATAATTATGATTCTGTTTACCCTAATGTATTTGCAAATAATACAATATATTTAAGTAAGAGCATGAATCTAATTCCACAAAATATCAACATCAGGAGAATGTAGGGAAATAAATTCTAATTTCTAGTAAACCAAACAAACAATAGTACTCACACAATTAGTTTTATGGGGAAAGGAAAAGAACTAGTACAATAGACTTTATTTTAACTCACATCATCCAAGTCAAAGTTCCCATTAGTCCACAGAACAATAGAAAGGATGGTGAAGACAATCTTCAAGAGCGCAAACTGGAAGGAGCCAAGCTTGAGCAGGAAAAGAGAGCGCCTGGAGGTGGAACAGAGGAAACTATTTAACAGTAGCTACTGCTGAGAAACATCGCTTAGTCTCTGTTTTAAAACGATTAAAGGTCCACTGTGGAATTCCCCGTGGGCACGACCCTGTCCTGAAATAATGTTACAAGATGTTTTGAACCGTTTTAAATGGCCTTGGGCATATCTTTATTGGGTTTAGGTAAAGTCTATTGTTGAATGTTCTTGCATACAAAACAACAAGATGATTATACCTCAGAGGTTTATTATACAGTCACTTCAGTAATCATCCTCAACGTGGTGCGGATGTCGATTCCACACCACAGTTTATGCCAAAGGATTTTGGTATCTTTTACTCAGCAAAGAAATAGAGCATATAGCATTAAAATAAGCGTGCTTATTTCACTGCTTTGAATACACACGACAGATCAGTCAACTGTGACAGTGAAAGTACAAGCAAAAAGGGACATGAAGGGACCGCTGTCCAGCATGTGCTGCAGTGTGACGCACACGCTGTCCAGCCCCCACGAAAGAGTTCAATGACCATGAGTGCGTTCAACTTGTACACACCAGAATAAATCCAGTCTGAGTTCAATACTTTTTGCACAGAGGCTCTGTGAGTATAATGCAGTGTTCAAACAAACTCAGAATTGCATCAAAGCCACCTGGGCACTAGCCTGAGGCCTCAAAAGAACACGTGGCTGAAACTAAGAGCTGTACACGATCCTGCCTCATTAGCATTCTCCCTTCACATCCTCAGAGTACTCTCTGTTCATCGTTTCTTGATGAGAGTTAATTAAGAAGGTTCATACCCCTCTCATAACTGTACACATAATACCACGTGCTTACACTAGTTTTCTGTAAAGAGTGAACACAAAAGATATATCGTATTAATTAGTGAATTAAAGTTTAGACACCTTTGTTTGTCTAAATCTTATGTTTCTATACCTATATGTACTGAAAATACTGTACGGTAATCAAAGCTTTCAGTCTTCTTATCTAATTTCTAGTTTAATACTTTATTTTCTTCCAGCCTTCTTAAAAATACACTTTCCTGGCAATGATGAGGTGTTTCTGCTGTTGTCACACTAAAGATAGGCTTCTGCAGAGCTGAATTCCTCGGGCGTGTTCATCCCCATTTTGATGACAGAAATGAAGTCATAAAAAAGCAGAATCTCATGGAAACAGGGCGGATATTACTGGAGTTTTTTACCGCGAGATGGCCACATGTGGCAGGCAGAGGCAGCAGCAGCAGCATGGCCCAGTGCTGATCTTCATCTTATGTTTCCCTGCTCGCTTCAGGAATACCTCATCACCACCCACCTCCTCCAGCATCAGGATCAGGAACTTGAACACCACAATTGCAAAGTAGCTACGAAGAGATGATGGGGGATGAGATGAGAGGCAGGAAGAGGAAGACAAACAACAAAAATAAAATAAATAAACAATCAGTAGAAAAGAGAGAGAAAATGAAAGCTGCAACTTCCAGACACATTACACATTAGTAGAGAGATAAGCAAACACTCACCAAGCAGATGTCATATCAGTAAACATTGTGGCTCTAGGGATCCACATCCCTAAACACGACATGGTACCAATCACCTGAAAAAGAAACAACATGTGAAGATACTGAACCAACAAACACTGCAGCGCTTTGATATGACCTGGAGATGTCAATGTTGTCTCTGTCTGTCTGCCGTGTTTCCCTTACCGGTGCTGCCCCATTCACCCAGATGATTACGCTCTTCTTATTATTGGGCACTTTCCGATAGATGTAAATACATTCCTCTATAAAGACCAGCATGGAAACCGCCGCCATGAAGGTGAGGAGGGAGTACAGGATGACGCCAAACACGTCCAGCTCTGAAAGGAAAGAAAGTTAATGGCAACAATTTAGAGGTTTTGAAATTTGAGCTGGGATTCTGGACGTAAAAGTTAGGGTTGATATGATCTGTGCTATTATGAGGATAAGGCTATTTAACAAGCAAACAGGTTATTTATACCAACTACACAAATGTTTGAAGAAAGAAATTGTGCTATAATTCTAATTTAAGAAAACATCATTATTTACACAATGGATTTACCTAACAGCACAACAGGAAAAATAAAAAATACTCATGAGATACTGTTCTACTGATCAGCCAAGGCCACAGTGTAGGTTCTTTTGTTCTCCTTGATTGTGTTTCTTTGACGTAAACAGAGTCAAAAGTGATTCAATGTTCACTGTAAGTGAAAACAGGAATGCACAAAATCAAAAGCAGACTGTTGTCATGGAGATGAGAAAACAAAACACGATAGAGGATAGACGAATCCTTTAACTATAGCATTTACTGGACAACAGAACGGTTTCCTCATGCCATGTGGTAACTCAAAATGAGTTTATTTCCTTCAAAATAAGACCTGAAGAAAATAGGAGCGGACCATCAGAGATGGGAAAGGTAATTGGTTTTGCAACATGAGGCAGCATTAGTTGTGTCTCTCAAAACCTTTGAAAGGTCTGATGATTCTAAAAGTAGCTGTAAATTACTGTTGCATGTGGCTGAGATGACACGCAGCGCAAGAAAGTAGCAAGCGGAGTGCAATTACTGGACATACACAAGCTGACACATGTGGTCACCAGCAAATTGCTCAAACACATGTTTTAGACAAAAGGAAAGCAGGTAATGACAAAGCTGCAGTCATGTGAAAAATAAACAATGATTAGGGGAAGAAAGACTTTGTGAAAGGTTTCATGATGTGGAAGTCTAAGTTATTTATTCTGTGGTCTCCACAGCCATTAGTGTTAATCAGTATGATACAGAAAACACACAATAACCACAAATCATATCACAATCTTCCTCCGGGTCCTGACTATGCCCTGTTATTTATTCAGTGACTCTTTATTGCTTGTTGTAAGTTGGAACTCCAATAGATACTTGACACTTTTGAAATGTTTAATTTAATTAATTTAATGTTTTTGTAATGTAGTAGTAAACCAACCCATTTGCTGAGCTTTTTCTTTTCTTACAGACAAAATTGCTTTAACTTGTACTAATAGGAGTTTACTAAACATATTAAAAGTTTGTTCATCGTGGGTGTAGCATAACATTAATCCCGTGGGGTTTTAATAAATGATAAAGTTGAATTTACTTATTTATTAGTATTAATAGTATTTATTAAGCTACTGACCATACCAAAATGGAGGGAAACTATCTTAAAATATGATTAATGATGTAGCAGCACAAAAAGGATAATTGTTAACTTTCATTTGATCTTAATTATAAGTAGAAAATATATATTAAAATATTATTAGAATATATAAGAAACAAATTCAGTGTTCAGTAATCCAACATTAGTCTCTGTCTCCCAATGTAGAACTCATTTGCTGTTGAGTGAATAAAGAAATCACCAAAATGAAGTTTGATGACAAGTCTTAACCAGCAGCTGAGATCTGAGCTCTGTGTGAACACGTTATTAGACACACAGATCTGGGATCACTTGACTCAGCAGCAGATGCGTTCTGTGGAGCCCTGAGAATTTGTTTTAATATCTGACAACCTGTAGACATTTTTAGTTTACTTAACTAGACAGTTTTCCTGTCTGGTTCTGAAACTGTGAAGAAACCTCTTTCTATCATCGCTTTATCACAGACGTCCACTATACTCGCAGATTCCAAGAACTTCCCGGAATCCATTAGGTCCCGATTAGGTACGACCACATGTTTAGTTTGTCTTTCTTACTGTTACCAAACAAAGCGCAATCCCCATGTAAAGAACGCATCAGGTGTGCGCCATGGGGGGGGAAAAGGAGACATCTGAGAAGCACTTTACCAGTCTACTCACTGAGGATGATGTCGATGGCTAAAGGAGGTTGTCCCTTGCAACTTGGGTCAATAGTTCGGTTGGATCCATTATTCATGCTGGCTGCTGTTGACGGATTTACACGTTACAAGTGCAACTTCCAGTTATCGCTGAGCTCCGCTTATATCCACCTCTGATATGCCCCTCGGATCTTCTCTGCAAAAGTCCAAAAGACCGTCCTCAGGGTTTCCACACATAAATATCTGCGTCCGAGTATCCAAACGCTTGAAATCTCTGGACCCGCCTCTTCCCGTCATTGGATGGTTGAGTCTATCCTCGGTTGAAAGGAAAAGGTGCGAGGAGATGGGAATTATGTTTTAAGGAAAAACGAGGCGTCCCTTCCTCTGACCCGTCATCCGGATATGACAGCGATGTAGTGATGTCCTCCAACAAGACAAAAGTGAGAAACGTCTCTTGCTGGTTCACTGAGTGGATTCTGAGTGGGCGTATCCTCATAAATTACTCCATTGTCTGTTGATCACTGTAGGGACACATAACCTCCTCTCTCTCCTGAAGATTTTTACAGAAAACATTCCAGCAACACAACAGAGTTCAGGATGGAGGAGGTGCAGTTAAACAGCATTAGTGTGTGTGTGTGTGTGTGTGTGTGTTTGCTGAACGGGGTGGGGGGGGGGCGTGTGGACAATGTAGGCACTCACATCACATGCCCCCCACTCCCATAGCAACGTGTGCAAGGGGTACCGTCATGTGAGGCATTTGCTGCAAATCTTTTTTGCGCCCTTGGCTCCATTTGAACAATTTTCCACAACACTGAGAGGCCTATGGAGAATTAAAGCTGGCTTTGTGCTGAAAAGCAGCGATGCGCTAAGAACAGTTCACAAGATCTTGCTGTAACTTGCTTTGATTTTTTGTTTTCCTGAACGTCACTTCTGTCTCACTTATCTCATCTGCCTCTTTATTCAGGCAAACCTTGGCTTCCAGAGGTTAAATTAACATTAACACTTTTTTATTTGCTCAAGCATTAAATTTTTTTAGCCTTGAACTGCATGTGGAGACACATTTGAAAGATGACTAATATGTCTGAGAGGCTTAAAAAAAAGTAGCAAGTTCTGTACGAGATTGCACAAAGGAGAAATGATGAGTACACTGTGTCAGCATTTACGTGTTTGTAAAATTATAACCTACTCTATGATGCACTGTATTAAGGCACTCCTTAGATGTATCAGAAATAATTTGTCCCAACTGGCCCAAGTTCTGAAATTGTAAGAAGAGTTTGAACCTACACATCAAACCTGAGACACAACACAGCTTTATTATAAGAAGATGTTTAATGGAAATGTTGACCTTAAAAAGAAGCTATGTGTAATTTTAATGTGATTTTGTTAAAGAATTACAAACTGTTATGATGATGTCATTTTGGGGAAAAGTGATTAGGGTTATAACTCAGCTGACTATGACTGCAGTTGTGATTAAGCACTGTGTAATGTGCAACTGTACACCAGACTTTCAGATTAAAGTTCATTTGGACTCAAAACACAGAGCAAATAGTCAAACTCCAAAAAACTGTCACCTGATCACATCACTGATTCAAGTTCCGATGCTTTGATCCCAAGATAGACCATAGACTACAGACTGACGTTACACTTACCTTCCAAAATCAATACTCGTTTAATGATGATCCAGTTTTACACTCATTCGTGAAACCGTGGCTGCTTTGGCCTTGCAGAGGTTAGACATGTTTGGTTTTTACTAAGTCACTATTTACTCTCCCTGGAAGCTGACATGGAGGTCATTAACTCCATAAGCTTATAGAGCACACACACACACACACACACACACACACACACACACACACACACACAATAAAAAATAAAAATTATTTTGCTGGGAATCCTAATTTAAAAATACCAAAACTGCCAAAAATGCCTGTCGAAATCAGGATGACAGATGAGATCAGAACATAAAGCATTTTAGGCACATTTATAAAGTAAATGCAGAGCAGTCAGTGACACCCTCAATATATAGAAAGTTAAGGGCCTGGGTGTCAAACAGTTAACAAAGGTCACGGGTCATATCCAGAAAGACTGCTGACTCTCTCCAAATACTGTGGGTATGAAGCAATATGACTATTTTAGTTTTGTGTCTGAGTTAATCATACGTACTCTTCCCTCAAACTTCAAATGTCCCTGTCTGTGCTCACAGTTGCTCAGCTCCCGTCTTCCAGCTCAAACCTTTCACCTTGCTGCTGCTGTTGCTGTGTTCTGCTGCTCGCAGGGAGGGTCAGAATGAGTACACCAATGGCAAGATCAGTCTAAGTTGTTTAATATGAAGCATTGTAGCATTGTGCTGTTTATTTAAACTCTGTAAACGTGAACACAGATTGTTGTTGTTGTTGGCGTTGTACAACCTGCAAACCTACAACCAAACAAGCTGACACACTGAGCTGCTGTGCTAATGGCATTGCCAATCCAAACACAACCTAGACTTCAATGTGTACAGTTCAGTGTTGTACTTACATAAGGTTACAATGTAAAGTAGAGGCCATGTCTGCCTTTTATTTATATGTCTTATGGACATTTCAGTGTTGACATATTTGTGAAGAATTGTTGTTTATTGCATTTCTGTCGATTCTACAGTTGCAATTCTAGGATTTAATATATTTTTTTATCAATAAGAATATTTTTAAGTTATTTATTTAAATATTTTATAGGCATTATGGTCTTTTGAAATAAAAAAAATAGAACATCAACATGAAATGTGATGTTTGTCCCCCCTCACCACCACCACCACAGCATCCTGAGCCCCACCTCACACTGGACAGCAGGCTTGCTCCGCTCTGCAAAATTATTTTTTTTTTTTTTTTTTTTTTTTTTTTAGATTTAAGATCAGACATTCTTTTATTTCATCAGTAGTGTTTGTGTGTGTGTGTGTTATTTTAAATCCACTACTAAAGCTTGTTTGCTGTTCATTTCCTGCAGCAGTGTTTTGGCTTCAGAACTTCTTCTGTTTTTCTTCCGTTTTGAGTCTGGTGCTCCACTGTTTTCAACTCTCCTATCTGTGTGTGAATTTGAGGTAGGAATTTTCTTAGGAACAAGTAAGATAAGAAAAGGAATACGTTGATAGATGAGGAACAATGGTTTTTTTTGTCCTTATTTGAGAAGTATGTTCTTTTAACTCTTCAGTTGTTGTGTATGATGCACACTACCAGTCAAAAGTTTGAACACACATAGGAATGACCCTGTTTTTCATGAAAAGATACGTCTTCAGTTGTGTTACCATCACTGCACATGGTCTTCTAATGATCAGTTGTCCTTTTAAATGATTGCATTTGCATTAGCAAACATAACATGTTAGGTTATTATCATTTTTGGCAATTGACAGTAATCCCAATGAAATTCTGTGGATTTTCTTAAACCAATATAAGCAGATTTACCAAAGGCAAATACTTGTTCACATGGACAGACTGTTTTTCCTACACGTGGTCTCCTCTGTAGTTGTGTGAGAGCAACCACAGGTGGAACTGCTCCACAGTCAAAGTGGTGTACATGAGATTAGATACTATTGTATCTCTGTTGTATTTTGGATCACTGTTAGCTGTTACTAACCTGAGATACCGACATGGACACAGGTACACTGCGCACTGATTTACATTTGTGATCCTTCATAGCTGGTCTACACCTCCAGGAAAGTCAAAGCAGCAGACCAAAGTCTCAGTGGTTCCACCATTATGACCACAGGTGGGTAGTATAATTACATTTACTTCATTTACTTAAGTAACTTTTTGAAACAAATGTACTTGTAGGAGTAGTTTTATTGCACCATTTTTTTTACCATTTATTCTACACATTAGATTCAACAATCAGACATAGCAACAAATAATAAGGTCGTTAAATTGATTGAAGTTGGTTTCCGCTGATACGCGGACGGCAGACAGCTGTACCGCTGTGCGCAAATGCGCACAATTCACCCGTGAGATCACCCGTTAACTTAGTCTGGATTCAGAAATATGTGATTTCCCATCACATCCTGATCTACCAACTGACGACCCGCAGCTAGACTTCAGGGATGTCTGTGAATAAGGCTGTTTCTGTTCATGTGACCGTGCGTAAAAACAACCGGGAGAAGTGTGCGCACCCAGCTGTCTGCCTTCTGTCATCTGGAACAAACTTCAATCAACTTCCCCCATTACATGATTGCTCACTTCCAGATCAATATCTATTGGCTAATGAATTTTGTGTGATCTGAGTTAATTCGACAAAAACTCTGAGCAGATGCAGCATCAGCATCGTGAGTGTATGGAGAAAGGTTTGAGCAGCACAGGAAAGCTGAGCAAACAACTCAGTAAATCTGAAAACACAAAATGGAATGAAGCACATTCATTTACATACTGTACATTTACATGAGGTTCCATCGTACAGTGTAAATAATAATATGTAATATTATTATGTAATATGCATATTAGTAATAATATGCAAAAAAAAAAAAGTTGTATGATGCCTTTTGTGTCCCTTGAGGGAGATTTGTGATGCCCGACAAAATTTCATTTTATCTTGTGTAGTTGCAGTCGCCCGCAGTCCACTCCTTAGCTTTGCTTGATTTGACATACACCTTTATTTTCTTTTCATGTGTAAAACCTTAATGCAAAACATAATCAGGTAATAACTTAATAAATGATGATTATGCTAGTAGTAGTTAGGATTAACCACCAAGCACGACATACGGTGGTTAATATTAGTTTCACCTTTGCCAACTGCTGGTTTGTTCTACCCCAGGTTAAGACTCAATTTGAACTAAACTTTTACATTTGTGTTGGAATCGTTGGCCAAACTCTGTTGCATTGTGGGTAATGTAGGCACAAGGCTTTTACAAAGAAGCATGTGTAGCAAAAAGTGATCATATTAATGATTCGTCTGTTATTTATAGTCATAAATCATAAATATGTGGTGTACTCCTAGTAATATGTTTGTGAATTAATCCACAAACTGATGACAGCAAAACTTGAATGGAGGTTTAAAAAAAACATTTATTGTTATTTTCACATTAATTGTGTAGAGGCATGTATTTCATTCACAAAATAGGAACAGTAAAATCAATGAGACAAGAAAAATATATGTAGTCTTTTTCTTACTTTATCAATATATACACACACACACACACACACACACACACACACACACACACACACACACACACACACACACACACACACACACACAAAATAGGACATTAAACAAAAAGAAACAAAACTGTAGCAATAAGCAAGTTATGATAGGCTACACCTGCACTGTTTACAGTACAGACGTAAAAATGTTTTAGTCAGTCTGAAATTAAAGTTATGTTTTCTGATCCTGTGTCCATTTTCACCAGAGGTTTTTATGGCTTCATTTATAAAGTTGAGACAGACCAGAATAAAGCTAATTTAAAACATGACGCACCTAGCTACAGTTGAAATCCCACAATGTCTATCAAACATTATAATCTCAGTTATCATAGCAAAACTCATTTTTAAAGAAGTTAGGTGCCATGCTTTTGAGCATTAATCGGACAGTTATTTACACAGACAGTAAAAATCTCATGGCTGCACAGAAACATTTCTCCCAAGACAAACAGTACTACAAAAGAACACTCAATTAAGCATTACAAAATACACACGCGCACTTTAATCTCAAGGACAAACTGCCCAGAGAGGATATTATAGGCAAACTGTAAAATACACAAGATGACAGGTCCAATGTTTGAGAATAAGTGGCCATAAGTGATGAGCCAGATGTAGATAGAAATAGATGAAATGGAATTAATTTTTATCTTTAAATATTTAAGTCTGAGGTGAGGTCTAGAAAAAATCTCAACATGATCAGAACAGAACCATGATCTCTGACAGCAGCTTCTTCTGCCAGACCACAGTGCGATACTGATACTGAGCCACTATAAACATAATCCATACAGAAACAAATATCCTCCAATCACATGTTTCCAAAGAGTCATTATAAATACGCTTGGGCTCAAATGGTCAAACGTGAACGGGAGGATAAAACGTAAACATAGCCTCATTTCATCAGATACCCTCACTGTCCCATCTGTTGTACATTCATTACAACTGTGACAACAATTACCAAGAAACACATCATACGATAGCACTAACTCACTCTACAAGACAGAAAGAGCTGTAAACTTGTACATCACCAGAGTCTGGTGGAATTATAAGGACGCTTGTCCAGCAACGGTCAGGGATATGATCAGATAGACGGGGAACATGACATCTCCTCCAATATGAATTGGAAAGTTGCATATAAATGACAGGTTTGTTGGAAAAGGATGTCAGTCGTTCCTGATAACTAGTATTTGGTTGTCCTGAATAAAAGGTACGTTGTTTAACAGATTCCCGTGTTGTTATTTGCATATTATGTAATCTAATTATTTCTCTTGTGCATTAATAATTCTTCCTTTACAAGTTATGTCAGTCTCTCTAGTCACATCCCAGATGTTCAACACTGACACAAGACAATTCACTGTTAAGTCTTACACAGGCTTAGACTCTTAAGGTCACAATACTAAGCAGATTCCAAAACACACAGAGTAGACAGGTTGAGCACAAGCTGTAGTCGACGCATCTCTTTTACGGCCGATCAGTTGGGCTCAATTCACTTTCATTTTGAATGGAGGAGTTATTACAGCTGGAGTAATGTATATTAACTACATATTATGAAAATATTTTATTCTGAAGAAAGCTGTACTTGCAAATTAGACTGAAAGTGAATTGAGTCCTGAACCAGATGTCTGTAAAGCACAGAAAACTCTCCATCTGAATGAGGGCAGATAACAGGAGCGTTGTTGCCACCTGCTGGCCAGCTCTGGCATTACAAGAATATCATGCCCCACCGCAGGTGGTACAGATATACCTTGTATAAAATATTACGCTACGACGACTTGTAAAAATAATTTGGTTATGATGACATTGGCCAGTGAGGCTAGAATAAAGCTAGGATGTTGTAAACACTTCAGGTTCAGAGGTCAGAGCTCCTGACAGGTCAGCCCTTTTTTGGCAATGAGTGTTAGTGTCTTAATAAAGGTTGTAGCACTGAGTTGTAGAAAGAAAAAACAGGCTGTAGACATCTTGGGCTATGAATCATTGATCATCATATGACATGAATAACGTCATGAATAAGAGAAAAAAAATGGAGAAAGATGCTGCATGTTGCACTATGTGAAAATACAACTCCCAGGACAGACTGTCCACATGTTAGCAGCATTTTGCAACATTAGTCAGCCAAAAAAACATAAAGCTGATTCAATTAGTTTGTTAGACATGAAGAAAAAAACAAAACAATAATAGACTGCCACTTCAGCTGTTACACACACGTGTCAAATCACACAATCATCCAACATCTTATACCTGGGATGCTTTTGAACATAATTTAAAAAAGCAGCACATTGTTTGATGGACATTGATAATCTACAAAGTGCAAATGCGCCATCTTGTGCTCTGATATCCAAAACACCATCCAAAACCCAGCTACAGTCTTCCTTGTTGTGAACTGGCTTAGTCCACTGAACCATGCAATAGAGTCCTCTGTCCTATAGTCCAGGGTTTTGGTGGAACATCCATCCCAAAAAAATGCAGACCATAGGTATGTTGCAACATTATGAGTTAAAAATTATAAAAGAAAACAATGGTCATAAGGATAAGCTGATCTCCGTCCACTGTATGTACTGCTTTTTAAAACACAGGAGAAAAAAGTTCAAAACAACCACACTGCTTCAGCTTGTTCCGACACCCGTCACTGCAGCTTCGTGCCTATAAAATGAGTCCTGATGCACTCAGGAAGCTTTGGCACCAAAAAAGTCTCTCATTAAAATTACAAAAGTATCTCTGATCGCCTCCAGGATTCTTGAATTTATCATCAGTGTCAATAAATGCATGTCCAGAAAAAAATAAAACTAAACAGGATAATGACATAATACACAGTACAGCTAGATGTGAGACAGCGTGTGTGTGTGTGTGGTGGTTTGAAAGGAAACAAGCTTGTATCACATGTCCTATGGTGTCTGAGATTTGCTTATGGCACTGCATGCAAAAAACAACAACAATGCCATAGATGCATAACTGTGCTGTAATGGGCAAAAGAAAGACCATAGTTTACTGAATGGGTTGGTGGGGATGGGGTTGCACTGGGAGACTGTTGCCAAGGTGACAAACTTAAGGCATTTTATGACTGAGGAGTTTCTCCTGTGGCAAAGAATTAAATAAAAAACATAATTAGGTAAATCACTGTTGATTACATTCGAAATTTACATAATTGTGCAACACAAGTGAAACATCTGAGTTCTGCAAACAATAAAGTCAGAACTGCACTCAAATGTGCACACTGACTCACGTTCAGTCACCTTTACCTGGTTAGGACTCGCTCTCCATGGAGATGGAAATGGTTTCACTTTCAGCTGCAAAAGCAAACAGAAAATGTGATAAGGTGACAGGTTCATGTTCATTTTGTCTGTGACATATTATCTTCCCTGATGGAGCTAACCTGACTTAAGGGTGTTATTAGCCAGATGGTCTTCGATGTTGTTGGCATGCTGGTCATTGTTCAGGAGGCGATTCTGTGAGTCGCTCAGCGGGCTCACTGGGATGTCAGCAGCACTGGAAATGTGCCCAACAAATAAAAGAAAATGAGCTGCGAATCCATAACTCTTTCCAAAACATAAATCCTTTTCAGAGCCTCATGTCAAATATTATGACATTATATTTATTACACCAAGACTGATCACCTTTTATTGGATTCTGGATGCAGGGTCACTGTGGCCTGCTCTGCATCTGCATTGACCAGCCGTGTAGGGAATGTGAGACCATCTCCTTGGCTGTAGTAAACAAGAGGAAATTCAAGGGTAGGTGCTGTAACGAAACATACTGTATATACAGCATGTAAAAGGAAAATACTTTTCTACTCTCAAAATGTTTGTTTTCATGCTACACTGGCTATTTGAATTCAGTTATATAATGCAAAGAGTGGAACCAAACAATAGCCTTGAAACAAAGTCAACATTTAATATAGTTGTGTTCTGCTATATTCATTTCTAAATGTGTATCCATTACCTAGTGAAGACAGGCAGCAGCCAGTACTTCTTCTGGTCTCCAAAGACCTGAGCAATATTCTTCCGGAAACCCAGAGAGAAGCCGTTCTTATCAGAGCCTGTCCTAAAGACTGGTGCTCTGAATGCCTCTGTAGAGAGGGAACAACATGGAGAAGTGAGAATGAACAGAGACAAACAGAGAGATTATTAAACAAACAATAACTAGAGGAAGAACAAACTGTAATCTCAATCTTATATCATTATGAATTGAACTGAGGAGTTTGGTTGAACCTCTTAAACTGTATTACATTCTGTGTCATTCATGTTTGATATAGAAAAGCACATGTAGAGAAATGTGTTTACATTTTGAGCTGTTTAAATGATACAGAAACCAGTGGAATGTGTGCGAGTTACCTATAGTGGACCTGTTCTTCCCTACAAGCCACAGGTGGTAGCTGAACAGGGACAGAATACTGATGCAGAACATGGCCGCCACAAAAAAAAGAAACAATACATGGAATTTGGCCTGAGTGTCTGGCAGCTCATTCTGGAGGAGAGAGAGAGAAGAAGAGGAGAGCAAGAACAGAATCAATTACAAGTTCACTTTGAAAGTGAAACAAAAGAAAAAGGTAGAGGAATAGAGAGATAAGAAGAGCGCCATGTGAACCAGGTCACGGCATGCACATCACGACAAAAACCATGGCAACGATGGAGAGGCACTGCAACACTTAAGGCTTTGGAGGACGGCCCGGTTACCTTTGGGCAGTTCTCTGCCGATTTCCTCCGGCAAAGCTTTAGTACAAACAGAAACAACACTGGTTAGCAAAACCAGGAGAGAACAGGCGGGAGGGGAGTGAAAGCACTTAGAAATCTGGAGGCAAAGTCAAGTCCAAGTTGAGTGACAGGGGAGAAAGGAGAGTGGGTGAATGTGGCCAGAATGGAGGAAACTAAAGGACAAAAAGAGGGGAAGGAAAGAAAATCAAAGTGGAACAGCTATGAAGAGAAAAAAAAGAAAGGAGAGAGGCATTTGCGGCCACGAGTGGTGTGACTGATGGTTTCAATAGTGGAGAGATAGACAGAAAAGAAAGCGATCAGAGAACAATAACCCAGTGTGTGGGAACTGGGGATAACAGAAGGGGAAACAGAGCGGGGTCAGAGGGTGAAGGGTGAGAGAGTACAGAGGAAAACAGAGGAGCAGCACAGCTCAGCACAGGAGAGGAGAGGTCAGCACCATGCACAACCAACTCAGAGGATGCTCGTCAAGCAATCGCATCTGCATCCTCCGTAACATCACACAGATACACATTCATCACAGCAGACAGCGGAGCAAGTCTACGTCTAGCTATCATTACTCACTGTCCAGAACTTTATGAAATATTGCAGCACGGTGGCTGCAATGAATAAACAATACACCAGCGAGTAGGCCAGGAAGAGGATGAAAAACTTGTAGTTGGAGAATCCCACACAGTTGTTCACCCTGCAGGTACACAAACACAGAAAGGTCAGATATGACATTTGACTTCCTCCGAGTACTAATGTTGTGAATCTGAACTTCAGTAAGGCGGAGGTTTGTGCTGCTCTGGGGCCTTTCAGGCAACCCATTGTTTCTGAACATTTTTGGCAACACGAAGTTGAAAGTATTTGTAACATTATCTATCGAGTTTACAAATCAGAACGGTGTTCTCGTTTATTCTTGTTCTTAAAACCAGTTCTCTGCTCTTACAGTCTGAAATGCTGCTTGCTATCAGCATCATCTACTTGAAAAACATGATAAAGTATGAATACGATGTGATATTTGATATGTGCAAGTGTATCTTTTTTTTAGTGAGTCATACCAGGGACAGTGGTGGTCCATCTTGAGTACACACCTGCGATTTATAGGAGAACAGAAAATGGATAAATAAAAAAATGTGTTGTTTTCATAAAGATGTAATCTAACAGCTTGTAGTCAATAAATGTTTTTTTCTTACATGTCACATGCGGAGCAGTGATGACACCGATCTGGCTTGATAACTTGACACCGATCACAGTAACGGATTGCTGTATCATGTTGACATAATAATTCGTTAAAATTGGTCAGACGGTTCCAACACAAAGGTGCAAATAGACAGCAAAACAGACAAAGCTTCACATACATTCACAGCTGAACATACCTCCGGCTCCTGTGCGTGTGTACAGAGGCAGACTGGTGGCAGCTCTCCACAGGATCTCTTGCTGGGACTCTGGCCTCTCTTCCTTCTCATAACGTTCCTTCTCAGCCTTGGGCAGGCAGAACTGGAGTGAAAAGATTTTTTTTATAAAAAGAAAAATATATTCATCAAATTGACTTTATGGCAGCACATACAGAGTGGGCTCATTGTACCTCTTTGGAAGGGTTGGCAGGCTTGGTGAAGATGGTCTTCCAGTAAGACCACACAAACATGACGAAAGAGAGGTGGAAGAAGATCAGGTAGACAACTGGAGGGAAAAAACAAGTGTTAGGACCAATATGTATGTTATGATATGTGCATTTACATCAAGCAAATTACCACTACCAGCAAAGGAAATGATTCAGTCCATACTTGGGGTGTGGACTGAAGAAAAAAATACTGTACTGTATTAGTAAATCTAAATCAATAACACAATTGTAAGAAAGTTGTTTTTTGTTTTTCTTTATTCTAAAAGTGAAATTGTCATTTATTTTATATTTATTATAAATGAAGAGCATTTTGTATTTTAATTTCAATGATTAAGCTCACAGCCAATGAAAAACAAAAATCCAGTGTAGTAGAATATTTCCTAAGATAGGAAAGGAAGAGAAAAAATAATTTACAATACAGGAATGGCCAACTTCTCATTTCTTCATTCAATACACTTGATCAAGGCTCCTTTAGCATGAATTACAGCATCGGCATGGATGTGATCAGCCTGTGGCACAGGTGAGGTGTTGAAGACCAGGTTACTTTGATAGGAGCCTTCACAGCTCATCTGTACCGAGTCAGGTGTTTCTCATCTTCCTCTTGATAATACCCCAACGATTATCTATGAGGTTCAGGTCGGGTGAGTTGGCTGCACAGTCAAGCACAGCAATATCATGGTCAGCAAATCAGTTAGCGGTAGTTTTGGCCCTGTGGGCAGGTGCTAAGTCCTGCTGGAAAGGGAAACTGCATCTTTATAAAGCTTGTCAGCAGTGGGAAGCATGAAGTGCTCTAAAATCTCTTGGTAGATGTCTGCACTCACTTCGGATTTGATAAAACGCAATGGACCAATGCCAGTAGATGACATGAAACCACAAATCATCACCAACTGTTGAAACTTCAAACAGGACTTTGAAATTGGATTCTATGCCTATCCGCTTTTACTCCAGACTCTGGGACATTGATTTCCAAATAAAATGCTAAATTTACCACTGAGGACCACTGAGCCCAGGTAAGACATCGCTGTCTCTGGTTCAGGAGCAGCTTGATACTAGGAATGCAACAGCTGTAGTCCCGTTTCCTGAAGACATGGTGGCTGTTGATGCGCTGAATCCAGCCTTGCTGCATTCCTTGTGAAGCTCCCCCATGATCCTCTGTCCTCTTAAGGCTGCAGTCACCCTGTTGCATCCACATCCTTTCCCTACCACGCTATTCCCTTTCAGCCAACTTTCCATGATTATGCTTGAATACGGCACTCTGAACACCCAGCCTCTTCAGCGATGACCTTTCTGTGGTTTATCCTCCTTGTGCAATGGTTTGGCAATGGTAACTGTCATGACAGCAGTCTTCCCATAACTGCGGTTGTGTGTACTGAACTAGACTGAGAGATGCACTGTATTTATATTGCATGCATAGTAATTTACTCAATTTGAAATTGTAATTTTTCAGATACTGAATTTTTGATGTTTATGAACTGTAAGCTGATAAAAAATGCTCTGATTATTTTACTTTATGTATCTAGAATATATGAGGGTTTCTCCTTTTGAATGAATTTAACTACAACTTCTTAAGACTTTATAATATTATTATTATTATTATATTCTATTTTTTTTAGACGCACTAAATATCTACTTAATAAATTAATGAGAGAGGAAAGCTAATGCTGAATAAGGAGGAAATGCTCTGCTTCACGTATACCAACATCAGCACTTTGAGAGGGGGCACATTTGCTCTGCCAGCTTTTTTCAGCAAAGTCTACAGAGCATATTTCACAGGACCAAACAGAGATTATCCCAGTAAGTAGCAAACTGGCTCAGTTCAGTAAACCTTCTTTCTAAATGTATTAAATAAGCACTGTTGTGATTCTCTATGGCACTTACTCTTCTCTCCAATACTGGGGATGGTGACTGTAAGAGACAAAACAGTACAACGTTAGTCTGTTAACTAAACAGCATCGGGAATAGTGACATTTAAGTAAAAACTGACAGAGAGGGTTAGAAGGGAGGGGTGAGTGTTTAGTAAAACATCCATATAGCATCTGCTAGAAAGGTTTCTTTATAACAATATATTCTGTACAGTAAATCTAAACTTTATCAATATGTGTATTGTTTCTCAAACCAATAAAATCTTTCTAACAATATCCCTTTTTTTCCTGTTCTGAAGCTTCTGAACAAGTCAGTTTCTCTGCAAACAGAGCTTCCACACCCACATTTCCATCACTTTAACAGTTGTCTCAGCCCCCTTGTGTTTTTTTTTCTTTTTATTCAACTGCTGTTTCTTAGATCAAGAATGAACTTTAATATTAAAATGTTAGGCTAATGTAAATGAGAGGGCTTTAAAGATTTTAGGAAAATGGGGAAAAACTGATTTTGTAAATCTACAATTTCATGACAACTGGACAAACTCAATTTCTGAAGAAGTCTGTGCAATATGATTGAATCCTCCAGAACCACTGACCTGACATTTTAGTGACACTGTTTTGTTAATCACTGGTTCCAGTGGTCATTAATTAAGTTACATTATCAGTTTTTCCTCATATTATTTCCTAATAAAACACTCAACGCTTCCCCAGATGCTTTGTATGGCTGTAAGGTTTGTTAATCAGAAATTCAACAACACAGTCTGAGAAATTAAAATCACTGCTATAAACCTGTCAAGTGGCATTCACACATAGATTTAGCACAGCTCTAAAAGATTAGCTATCACTGATCGTGTTTTATGAAATGGGTTTCCCTGAATGTCAGTGCATCTTACATGTCGCATAAATGGCATAAAACTGGATGTGTTACACGTAATGGTGACGTGAAAAGATGTTGATGATCTAACTATTAAAACATTAACTAACATCATTTGCAGTTTAAACACATCAAATCAGGTTTGGACTCAGCTTAGCTACAAGAAAACGGACTTTTTCCCCATTTCACTACGCAAACAAATCGCCTAACACGGTACATATATTAACCAAATTAGCAGCTAGAGGAAAAACTATTTATGTTTACAGCTGGTCAAATACTGTTTAGTTAGCGTTTTAATTCTCCATCCACACTCCATTCAGCTCAACACAAAACCACGGAGACCAGTCGGGCAGCCGTATAAACAACACCGTGAAAGTTTTTCTTCGACCGAAACATAATTTCCCTTCAAATAAAACGACCTAAAGCAACGGCAGCTACCAGATAATTAGCCTTATCTAGGTTTGGACAACACCATTGTTGAGCTGCAATCCATTTACTTCCTGCTGGCCAACAGCAGCTGTGTGTGCGGTTAGAGACTTTAAAGAGGCGACACACGGCGACAGGATGACTACTCACATATACAAAGCTCCACCACATACGCATAATACGACCAGCAGACGACCAGGGCGATGAAAATCACAGGTATCCACGCTAAACCCCGTTGACAGCATCTCAGTACGTGTGTGGGCGCCATCTTTCTTCCTCTACTGGGAAAGGGAGTGCCTGCCGACCAGAGCCCTAGAGAGAGACGAGTTGCGACAGCGCGGGTCCAAAAAAAAAAAAAAACCAACAAAAAAAAACGGTGGCACGTCACGTCACGCATACGGTACAACAGAGGCGACTCTAAATCGAAATTTAGGTTTCATATGAGTATTAATATCGATTTAACCATTCATACTTTTAATGATATTACGCAGTTATGCATATGAATGCACATAAAGGGGAGTTATAATGAGCACAATTAATAAGCACCCCAAGACTGTGTCACAGGACAGCATCTGTTTTTTTTTATATGTTATTGATAGAAATATAACAGAAAATCATAATCCTAGATGATTGTAACTTTACAAAAAATGTGTTGAAAACACTGCAACAGTGCAAATGCTGCTAGTTCCCAGCTAGTTGTCCTTAGAAAAAACAAACAAATAAAAAGTCTTATTAGAGTCGACGGAGATGTTGTCACTTTCTTTCTACACCCACTCTGGTGTCTACGCGTGACGTCACCGGAGCAAAAAACAGACCCTGCGGCATTTTGTTGAAAATACAATCTATACCCAGCTAGGAAGGAACGTTCCCACAACTTTCAGTAACATTCCCTACTAGTTCTGCAAATGTTACAGACGAAACGT
>JAUYWH010000012.1:21790790-21803164 GCA_034779795.1 Ctenopoma multispine | reverse complement strand
CTTGCCACTGGGAACGTCACTGGAACGTTCAAGATAAACGTTTTGCTAACCAAATTGCAATGTTGTGGGAACGTTCTAGTAACAAAAAATTCCTAGCTGGGTAGTGTGATGGAAATATTTTTTGTTAATTGAAGATGTTCAGTGCAGTAAGGCGTGGACATTGACATATACACCTGTTTACTCAATAAGTCTGAATTTATTCATAATGCTTAACATATAACATAGTGATGTTTTTGTTTCTGGCTGCTACTTTTTATTTTTTGCAAGATGTTGGTAAAACCTTCCAACTTTATGAACACTGTATATAGCTGTTGTTCATTCTGCACGCTGATTTAAACACCCTAAAGGTTATTTTATTGCAAATGTAGGTCTGGATTATTATAGAGTTAATTTCTAAAAAGTGTTCTCTTTTTCCCGATTGCTTTATGTAGCTAATTTGACTAAGTGTGTTTTTTTATTTTTGGATTTCTTCTTCTTCTTCTTCTTTTTACGAGCCTGCTCTTAGTTTTCTAATGGACAAAACCATTTCATTGCTGCATCTAGGGGCCACCATACAGTAGAGCGTAATGATTGTATAAAAAACATCTAGAAAATTTTCTTTTATTTTATTGCACTGCATTATATTGTAGTTTCTATGTATCATTCAATGTTTCTCTTTTCACTGGGAAATTTGAATACTATTTTTGTTTACGTTTTGATAAAAATCATAACATTATGACTAGCAACCAACATGAATTTTAATCAAACCAGAATGATTTTATATTGCTTATACTATTTAAAATTCTATGAAGCATTTTTGGGTTGACCTCAAACAAGTCAGCAGCGGGAAGAAAAATATAGTCAAACAAAGGAGCACTAATGATTTAAGCTGGTCAGTAGTACTTTTTAATTGAGGCTTACTTATATATATATTAATTTACTGGGAAATTACAACAAGTTAGCTTATAGAGGAAAAGACTGAAAATACCAAAAAGGCCAGATGGAAAACGTGTGCCTAAACAACCAGGACATGAAACGTTGCTGTGTAACATTAACATCCTTTATAATGTCATTTTATAAACTAAATAAAATAAAATAAGCCTGTTTGATTGTTAAAATATTTCCAATGTTACTTGCTTTTACTTTAACAGGCTATAATTTCCTTTAAAGTCCTGACCATCCACAGCACCGATTAACACTTAAGCTATATAAACCTATTTTGAACAATAAAGTTTTGACAAAAGACTATTTCGCAAGAGTCATGAAGCAGGACTTTAGGACGGAGCAGAGTTCCTTCCCTGAAGACATACATTTCCGCAACAGGAAGAAAACTAAAGGAAACACAGCAGCCATAATGATTTACATTAAGCTGGTCAATGTCCATGTACTTTATATCTACGCTTGTACAGCCTGTATGGCCATTTACCGGTAAATCGAAGTGAAAGCTGTGACACACAGTGACTTAATCCTCGAAAAGCAGCAGCGTGACCTCCGTGGACATGGACGTACGTAAATATTTGTCGCGCATCGGGTTTGTGGGTCCAGCTGTGCGCACCCTGGACGCGCTGCGCTCGCTTCACTTGTGTCACCTGCTGTCGGTGCCGTTTGAAGACCTGACCGTGCACAGCGGCGGACGAATTCAACTCCAGCTTCCTCTTTTGTACGACAAGATAGTGAACCAGCGCCGGGGCGGCTTCTGCTATGAGAACAACGGGCTCTTCTCCTGGCTACTGACCAAACTGGATTTCCAGGTCACTCTCCTCTCTGCTCAGGTGAAGAACGCGATCACGGGCCACTACGGGCCACCGTTTGACCACCTGATCCTGATGGTGAGCCTTGAGGGCCAGCGGTGGCTGTGTGACGTCGGGTTCGGCGGTCCGGGCTTCAGCGTTCCCCTTTCACTGGAGACCAGTGCGCTCCAGGAGCAGGGCCACCGAGTGTACCGTATCAGAGAAGGTCTAGGAATGTACTTTCTGGAATGGCAAAAGGAGGAAAACAGAGGTGCAGCTGGAGACTGGACAGAGATCTATAAGTTCACATTTGACCCCAGACGCGTGGAGGACTTCACTGAGATGTGCCAGTACCACCAGAGATCCCCCTCCTCCATCTTCTTCTGCAAGTCTCTCTGCACTGTCTTAAAACCAGGTGGGAGACTCACCTACATTGGCCGCAGACTGATCACCACCACGTTTCCCACAGTGGAAAGAAAGGGAATGTTGGAAACCACGACCAGAGAGCTTAAAGATGAAGAGATTCTTGGTATTTTAGAGAAGGAATTTGGAATTGTGCTGAAATCTCCGCTCATGCCAAAGGATGAGGCGATAACACCACCTCCTATCATGTATTGACAATGCTATGGTAAAAATTACAACATACTTCCAACATAACAATCATCTTTGCACAACTACATATAGATTTTGTATTAAGACATGAAGAAAAATAAATTGTCAGTTTGATTTAATAAATTATACATAAACTTTTAAGATGTACAATGGTCATTGCATTAATCCATATCTGTCTTTTTTTTTTTTTTTAAGACAAAGTCTGCGCTCCAAGTATTTACACATGTACAATTATCAGGCAGTACTTTACAAAGCAAGGCATGAATGACAATACAGATGCTGAGCTTCAAATAAAACCTCTAACCCTCCAGTATTTATACTCTCTCTGAGGGGATTACTCAGCTGTCCCATGATTATAATACATTTTCTCATCCCACCTTTTAAGGGCATGTAAGGGAATTCAAGAATTGAACGACATTCATCAAATTCACCAAGGTCCACAGGAAATTCAAAAGGATTATGGTCCAAGAACTAAATTGAAAATCAAAAATGGCAGGGTACGGGATAGGGGTGTACAAGGGTTACTGGTGCAAAAATTGACACAAAAATCTACTCTGCAACAGGGTTGGAGGGGGGGACAGAGCTTGCTCTTCCAGCTTTCCGTTCATAGTTGACAAGTCTCTGGCCAACCAGGTATCTGCAAAGATATTGTCACAATATCATTGATTTATATTTTTATATAATGTTGCAGCACTGTAAGTCTAGAATTACAATATACAACAAAACTGAGTTCATTCATGGTCAATATTTAAAAACGAACTAATGTTTTATCTGATCAAAGAATCATTATTCATCAGGTTTCTTTTCATGTTTTTTGTTAAACTTTATTTTGCAGTTTTGTGCCACTTTGTGTGCAATGTTTTTTTTCTTGGAAATCATTCACAGATATGGACTTCATGCAGTGTCCTTTACACTATGTGATCAGTCACTGAAACACCAGTTTCCACAGACAAATACACAACAACACACAACAACAAATAGTTTACTCCACTCGTAAAATATGTCAACAGATAAATAATCTCAACAGATCAACAATCCTTACTTGTCGTTCTTGATGTGTTCATAAAGTCGTTTAAACTGTCGGATCTGGAAGGACAGGATGCCAATGAGTGAAGCCACCATTAAGAGGAATGGGTAGATTCTCCTCTGCATTAGAATCTCCATCTCTGGAGTCACTCCTATGGAAAGCAACACATTTCAGAGTCAAAAGTCCTATTATCAACCTGAGCATCAACAAAACAAGGAACATTTTAACCTTCTACAGTGCAGTGAAAAAAGTATCTGACCTCTTCCTGATTTTTCTGCATATTTGTAACACTTAAATCATTCAGATTGTCAAACAAATAAATATTAGACAAAGATAACCTGTGTAAATACAAAATGTAGTTTTTAAATGATGATTTAAGGCCAATCCTGTGAAGGCTTCTATTTAAGTCATTTCATGACCGATCTTATAGTAATCATGCCCCGGGTATGACAAGTGAAACTGAACTCTGCTTTCCAAAAATGTGCTTAATTACAGTCCATTCATTATCGAATCAAGGAAATACTTTGTATCCCTACGTGCAGACACTCACCTACAGCGGGCACCACACCAGCAGCGATCACATACGGCACACACAGGGACAGCAGCAGGACTGAGATGACTGGTGCTGCCAGTTTACGGATGATGAAGTGGAGATCAATGTTGCGAATTCCATTTGCATAAACCTGAAAAATGTTATGGTTATTCGACCTTACAGCTAATTTTTATGCAAATTATTTTCATTAGCCTTCTCTTATTCCACTTTTTAAATGGGGAAGAAAACAACATCTGTGGATGTGGTGAGGATGTACAATCTGGCTAAAGTGGTAGAATGACAAGGAAGCTTTAATGACGACCCATGTTATCTAATTGAAGTAAAGACATAACACTCACTTCAACCTTCTCCAAAGATAGTCTAAGCAGATAAAACATATCCAAGAGCCTAACATTGTTTGCAGTGGCTTAGTGTTTGGTGAAGAAGAGAAATGCACAACATGCGTCTAACACACATCTAAAACCCACCTGCTCAATAACAGTCTTTAGCCACCACTGAGGACCCATGAGAGTGATGGCAGCAATGATTTTGGCATGAAGCACTCCAAGAGCCCAGTCCTGTTGACAGAAATGGGTGAACGTGAATGACAGGCCTTTTGTCATTAAAGCTACCATTGGACACTTCCAAGGTCCTGCTGGTAAACGTGACAAAAAGAACATGCATACACGCAATCATACCTGCCAGGGGTAGAAAAGGGGTGTTTGGTCCAGGGGTACCCTGAGTGGAGCCACAATGACCAGTTCAAACAGCAGGCCCAGAAGCAGCGGTATGACTCCAGCGACCAGCAGAGCTACAACCAGCGTCTTCAGGATCTACACAAAGATTTTATATATATATATATAAAATCATTAAACATTCAATCAAATAAGGGAGGAAATATTAGTCTTGTTTATCCCTTCATGGGACAAAAAGCTGCTGCACCACCAGAGACAATAAATCGACAAGGTTACTACTAGGCAGATAACAACAAATAAACCAAAGTAACAGTCAACCACTAACAAAATCCAGCTCTAGATAATCTAATTGCTTGAAAGAGACTAAATAAACACAACACTACTGTGCTGCAGTTTTGGTGTTCGCCAACAGTGGAATCTGCTCACTGACACTCACCATGAATGTCCACTCCTGGACTTTGCGTAGGATGACAGTGCGGCCTTGAGGCATCCAGGCCAGCAGCACAGTGATTCCGCGGATAGACAGCCAGCAAACATACAGGCCACACGCTGCTGTGTACAGCTCATGGATTTTAGAGTTTCCAGTCCAGAAGGACATCAACCAGCGGCCGGTGAACACTGAAACACACGTGACAAACACACTGTTCATAACCACACTATTTCCACCTCTACAGTGATCCTTGGGTCTGATCGAAGAATAAGTGAATTACCTGGTAAAGTTAGACACAACAGACTGGCCAAGAGCAGGGTGATGCACATGAAAGCTATCAGCAACACAATCTGGAGAAAACAGGGCAGATGTTTTAGAACAGAGGTAAATGTGCTGTAATCAACTTGTCTAGTCAATCTGAAACCACAAATTCTAGATGGAACAGGTCTGTCTTCAAAAACAAACAAAAAACTGCACTTTAAAAATGTCCACAGCTTCATTTTTATACAGTTATAACTGATAAAGTACTCTGATTAAAGTTCTCGTAGCATTTTTAATTTAAAAGTATAATGTTAACTCAGCTCATCCATGCTGCTGTCAACTATACCCTTGTGAGTGGCAAGGTAACTATAAATTAAGAGGGTGTTGCCTATTCTAAGCAGCCTTAGTAAAACATGTAATTAAACATTTTTGTAAAAAGCTCATGATGACAGCTCTTTCACAGTCTTCACGAACTGTGTTTGTGTTAAATCATTCTGTGTGTGATTTTCCAGCCTCTAGTGATGATTTAAGAACTCAGCAAAGTTAAATAATCAACCTGAATTTATGAATAAAACGACCACTGCAAATCAAATTTAATTCAATTCCTCTGCTCCAAAAAACTGTCGTCGTAAACGTTCAGAACAGGACTGTCTCACCCTGAATGGGAAGCGAAGGGGTCGGTGATAGGGCTGGAAACCTACTGGTCCCCCTTGTTGCAGGATGGCCTGGTGGGCTGCATGCAGTCCTTCGCCAACAGCTGGGGGAGGGTTGTTATTATTGTTGTGGTGACCAGGGGGAGGGTTGTTATTGTTGTTGTTCACAGGTTGGTTGGCATCGTTGTCATCCTGCTCTCCGAGGAGGTAGGAGTGGAGGTCTCTGTGGAGACAAAGAAAAGTGGTCAGTCAGTTACAGACAGTCAACATGGAAAGATAATACATTTGGTATTCAAACTTGGCTTACAATAAATATCCAGCACTAACTGTCCAGGCTCTGACGAGGCCTTTGAGCCACTGGCGAGTGTGTCCCTGCTCCAGCAGAGCTGGCAGCACAACCTGAAGTAACAATAGCTCCAAAGACAGCTCACTGACAGGGGCATCGCTGATGGGAAACAGAGTGAACAGAAAAATACATTTTAAAAGTGTGTGCCAACACATTTACTACAGAACAGTTGTTAGACTTGAACTTGACTTGTAAACTGATCTGACATCAGACCTCATCACAGAATCTGTTTTCTCTTTTGCTAGCATAGATGCAAAGGGTCAAGTCACTACATTCTTTTTTAGATCAGTCACTTATGTTGGCAATCTGGCCAACACTTCCTCTTTAGTTCCAGATGTACTCAAATTATGTGTTGTGGCTATCCGGCCTAAAGTGGAAGTGGCTTTGTTTTTCAAATTGGCAAAGCAACAGCCTGCACACAGTTTATTGTTAAGTGACCTATCATTTTGTAATGTGTGTTGGTTACCTGTAGAGCATGACATTGTATGGGAGGAAGGTGGGCAACAGTAGTTTAATCAGCCTAATAGGCAACCACAGCATGAGCAACACAATAGAGCCGAAAACCACCACAGACAGAATGAACCGGCGCAGGTGTCTGTAGATGGGCAGGTGAATCATCTCTTGCACTGGGTTAAAATCTGGGTCATTGAGGTTTCTCAGAAACCACAGTACTCCAGGCCTCAGCACCTGATGGACAAATAGCAAAGACCCACAGTAAACTACTGCAGGAACCTAAAGATGTAAGAAAACAAAGATTAAATTTTGTCATCTTACCTCTCTCAGAAGGAGGATGAAAGAAGCAAAGTAGAAGACATAAACCATTCCCACAAGCCAGTGCAGGAACATGGTCGTACCAGGGGCTGATTTGAAACTCAATTCTCTGTCTTTCAGCGACGCATCAAACATCTCCTGCAGGGTGCGAAAAATTCAGTGTTGATCAATGATAACATTTTCTAATTATTATAATATATATATATAATAAGTATTTCTTTAATGAATGCATAGTTAGTTAAATGAGAGGGGTGGGTGACACATCCTCAGCACAATATTTCATGAAAGTTGTCAATAATATTAATGAAAAATTACTGAACATGTTTTATCAGTGATTGCACCTTTGAGATAACAGCATTTATTACTGCACAGTGAACTTCATTTTACATCCAGCTCCTTCCAGCGAGCTACTGTTGTTGACTGTTTACATTCACTTAGGTAACCAGGTTTCTCAGAGACCCAGCTTTCTCGAGTAGGAAAGTCTCCTCTGTCTCAGACTTATTTTGCAAGCATGGCTCACAGATTTATAACTGTACAGTATAGTGCTGCTTTTGCCTGCTGTTTTTTTTTCTGCTGTGTTTGCGTAGTCGCAGAATGACGGAAAAGACATGACAAGAGAGATGAGAGAGAGTCAGCTGACTTTATTGTGTCATAATTAAGTTGCTATATAACTGCAACTTTTATGTTAATCGTATTAATGTATAATAGTGTTATTGTGGAAGATAGCAACAGAATATACTAGATGATAAAAATGTGCTTTGAATCATGTGCACATGAAGAGGTGGAGAGGGAATGTTCTGACACTATGCCAGGTAGAGTAAAGAGTGTAACTTCATTAACATACAGAGACTCACAAACAAGAAACGGCCACAAAACAGCAATTGTTACATTTTTTGCGCCTTGTTAAACGTCACCTTAATAGCTATGTCACAGATGCTGCTGCAGAGTGAGCATCACCACTGTCAGTTTAACAAATCAACACATATCAGTCCACTGAGATTATTAACAGAAAATGAGATTTGTTGTGAAACGAGTGAAACCCTTTGAGGCTAGTCAAAAACACAGAAACTATTCGAAATGACCATCACTATAAACTTTAGGAATGTATCTACTATATATAATAAAGAAATACAAAATTTGTCTCCCATTCCAAAGATTACACTGAATGTTATTACAAAAAAAACTATGAGGAGCCAGAGCTATCAGAACAGTGAGATTTAACAGAGTAACAGAGACATAGTGGCAGTATGTCAGTGTGTCATACTTACTAAAGAGCAGATATCAAGCCACCAGCCACAGATAAGAGGAAACACACCAATCTCCACAACAACCAGCAGAGAGACCTGAAGACAGACACATCTGCGTTACAGTTTGCACCTCCTCTAAATAAACTAAAAACTTACAAATAACAAATCAAATATATAAAAATGTGTTGATACACTGTAATGTGACACTTCCCTTCGCATTCAGTGTTTTGAAGAGTTAGTGTATGTGACATTATGATACTGTTGAAGGTCTGCTTTTGGGGTGGTCCTTTGGTTGCATGGCACATTTCAAATATTCCAAAATTGTGGGTATTTCTCGTGTGTTTTTGTCATATGAAATTGTTTCCATCCTTGGGTTTCTGTGTATGACTGCAAATAAACTCTAAGTCAGTGTTATGTTCAGGTAATAAACCTGAGTTACAAAAAGAAGAAATGCGTTACCTTGACAACAATGTAGCAGACACCCAGGAGACGTCTAGAACGCTGGAACCTGACCAGAGCAGCCAGTCCCTGTAACGACTATTAAGGATCAACACTGGCGCCACACAAACACACACTCAAATCTGCACACCTAAAAGAACAGATTTAACATGTGGTATCTGGCACTGGAATATTGTAACACTAAAGCCAACAGAATTCGGTAACATTTCAGTAAAGTACAGAGGACTGATGTTGTTCTATGAAAAGATACATGACAGAGAATGAGCGTCATGGCCAAAAGTATGTATCCAACAATAGTTGTGACTAAGCCCTCAAAGTGTGAGGCTTGAACCTGAAGAAAAGAACAAAGCAATAGTCAACAAATCAAAGGTATAATTCATGAGACACATTGTTTGTTGCAAAATAAAGCTGAGCTGATGAAAAGCTTTCTTACATATTCTTCAAAGCCAAGACCGACGACAGAGAAGTGCCCAATGTGGTAAGGACAAAATGCTGAATGAACAAAGTAAGAACATTATTCACTGTAGTATATAAACACCACTGTTACATGACAGATATAAAAACGTAAGTCTATGACAAAAATGATCAGGCTCATATCACTGTACATTTTATCTTCATGTATGATTATTTTCAGTTTACTCACCAAAGACCAGGATGAATAGTGTGTTTAGAGACACGACCCAAAACACATGTTCCTACAAAGCAAAGACATAGCAGTCATCATCGGGTAATATATACATTTTTCATCTGTATTATCTATACTGGAAAAATACAAGTATGCAAAATAATGTGGCTTTAAATATTTACCAAAAATACCAGTGAACCATCCAGGCCAAGCATCTGAAAGGAAAATTTTTTTTAGTAAACACATAACAGAAATAGCAACATTTCCCAAAGAGATTTGTAAATTGTGTGCTCAGGAGGAGGATGTAATGATAAGCAAAGTTACCCTTTCCCAGGTCAGCTCCTCAGCTGCTCGGTCCCATTCCAACACGTTCCAGTTCATGTCATCTACAGAGAAAGAGATCAACTTGAAAACTAGAAAACAAATGGACTAACACTCTGCATAATAGAATAATAACACTTTGCCTGTATCGTACTGCTTGCTAAGTGGAACCTTAAGACATTGTATTTCTCTATAACCAAACACAGAGGAAGACAGAAAATGTTTTTTTCACAAATACTGTTTCTATGTAAATAAAGTTGTTCTAGAAAAACTGTATTTGCACTTAAGTGTAAAAATGGCTATTGTCATGGTCCATCACTGTTTTCATTTAGCTGTAATGACATCCCACATCTAGAATAATATACAATACAATCAAAATTCATTATCAGCTGTTGTTCATGAGCCCATTGCAAAATCAGTCCATTAACGGCAATAAAACAAATAAGTGTGATATGAGAGAGATGGATAGCATTTTGACACATTGCTATATCATACTCAAATTAATTGCAATGCCCTAGCAAACGGTGTTCCTCAAAATGAAGATTACATTTTTTATAAAACCTTGTATTCTGTTGCAAAAAATATGTTCCTTCAACGATGATTTTGTTTGTTGGGGCTACTGGAGAACAAAAGTGTCTCATCATGTACTGTGTCCGAAGTGTTTTGTAATGTTAAGCAATTTCATTTCGTGAGGTAAGCCATTGCAGTATATCACTATAATATCAGACCAGGCTGAAAAACATTGTGAAATAAGGACACACAGGCAGAGTGATCTAGTCTTTATATATAAAAAAACATGAATTATCTTTAACTGATGAAAACTTTGTATACAGCCTAACTAGCACTCAGAAATTACAGCCACAAAAAAAACTTAACAGTAAACACTGTTAATTTACATCAACACTAAAGAGAATCACTCATCCTTCTAACCTTGTCCTCCATTGTTGGGGTCGGCATCTTCAGCAGCTGCTCCCTCCTCTTCCTCTAGCTCTGCATCATCACCTTGATCTGGGGGTGCATCGGGAGGCTCAGGTTCAGCTTCATTATGGTCAGGAGGGTCTGCAGGGGCTGGCTGGGCTGCAGGGGGCACATCGGCTGGCCCCTGACCTGCAGCTTGCGCCTGAGGGTGAATGCACAGACTTTAATTTAGAGTGATGACAGCAAGGGTGATTGTATGTGTGATAAAGATTTGATGTCATAGGAAGACACTACAGAGGTGCTGTATGGGTTATGGCATTTTCCTTTTCAGGTTTTGAATAAAAGAAATTACTTGACCTCTATGCTAATCAGTCAAGCAAGGTACCTCATTGGCTTGTCCAGCCGCATTGGGTGGTGGAGGTTGGTGCTGCTCTAACCACTGCGGAGCACCACCATGGACTATCTGTTCTCTGAGCCACACCAGACTGATGAATGCACACAGGGTGCAGGTGACCACGAAACAGCCCTGTAGACAGTCTGCAAGCAGGTTCTCTCTGAAGGAACACAAACGAAAGCACATACTGTAAATAAACATACAAAAACACTAGAATGTAAGCTAAAGGAAAACCATGAGATGAAACTGTAGTGTGCAACTATCATGTGTATTCCAGCAGGACAGTTGTAGCGTCACTCACGTAGAGAGCATGTCCAACGGCAGTGTCAAAAGTGAGCTCACAGAGCCAGTAAACAGACACTTGTAGATGCGACCTGAACAAGGGACATAGTAAATAATTTTAAAAATAAAGAAAATAGAGCTAGCCTACATATTTTAACACTGAATGCAGAAGGTGCTTAACATATATTTCGACAAACACAATATTGACAGTCATGTAACGCTGTACTAAAGCTGTAATTCTCTTGACCGTATTAAACATGATAGAAAATGAGCTAATATCTTTAGTGTAATATGTAGAGCTTATGTTATGGTCTCATCAGTCTCATCTTAAGAAAGAGGAATTATCTGTCAAAGTGCCTTCATGTGTGCACAAAACAAAGACAACAGTGGATTAAGACAAACACTTAAGACAACATATTAATGCATCAAGTGTAATCCAGTAGTTGAGAGAGGATCACTGTGGCCTTCATCACACAGTTAATCTCTGCATTTGCATCTGTGAGTGTACTACTTACATGCAGTGAGAGGAACCACTCCGAGCCATGCAAAGGCCACCAGCGTGTAATGGAACCAGTAGCGGATGGCAGTGCCGACGCTGGTTAGCAGGCCAGCACAAATGTCCTGTATGGGCAGTCGTGAGGGCATGTCTGGGGAGTAGACTTAAGTGGAATGAGAGAGAGAGACATTCCAATAATCTTTTTTGGATATCTTTCTTTGTATTATTGCTAAGTCTTTGTTTATTAACAAAGACACTATTCTCAATAAATGAGAACCATATGGCTACTTTGGGAAACATGAGGCATTTTAATATATTAAAGTAGATCCATCCATCAATGTCACAGGGACTTACTTGGTGTGAAAGCAAATCTGTGCTTGCATAATTCACAGTACTCCTTCTTGCTATGCTTTAGCCACTGGACCAAGCTGTAAAGCAACATTTAGAAGGTCATGATTAGTCTACAAGAAAACAAGCACTAGTAGACTGTTTTTATGTTTATGTATTTTATACTATAATTACAATAGATAGATAGATAGATAGATAGATAGATAGATAGATAGATAGATAGATAGATAGATAGATAGATAGATAGA
>JAUYWH010000012.1:21761946-21787346 GCA_034779795.1 Ctenopoma multispine | reverse complement strand
GGCGTGATGGGTTTAAGGTTCACGGGCGCAAGGTGGCAGGCACCTTCAAAGTTTCCCCAGGAACTTTCTAGTTAATAATTAATATTACTAATTTTCAGACAACAAAAGATAAAAAGGACACTACAGAATTCTCCTTCCACGTGATCTGAAATAGGAGCTGGTTATAAGCTACTCAAATGGATGAAGTAGAAACTGACAGCTTTTATTTTGAAGGTAATGGAGGAAATTTCACTGTTCGTCTGAAACAGCAGACGCCGGTCACACAGCAGTGCTAAAGTCAAGTATTCCTTGCTGTACCCGCACAGTCTTCAGACTTCTCTCGCCAAAAAATCAGAAAAACAACACGGTATGTCCGTTTATGCAAAGTGATTTTCAAATGAACATGAAATTATCAGTTTGTGGCTAACCTGAAAATACTTACGAAAGTTATAGGACCCTTACGCTAAATGCTTTCAAATGGTTTCATAATCATTTCAAGTGACTTCCAGGTTTAGTAACAAGGCAGACATTTAAAATGTACTTGAAATGAATACATTCACCCTGCTGTCTCTCACCTGACTTTTTCTCGGTGTGTTACCAGATGGCAAATGAAGCCAAACCGTGTCCCTGTGATATTGGAGATCGGATGGAGTATGGAGGGCTCGGCCAGGAGGTGCAGATTGAGCACATTAAAGCTTATGTAGTGAAGCCATCCACTGTGTCTGACAAAGCCATTATTGTCATACAAGACGTCTTTGGGTGGCAGCTTCCCAACACAAGATACATGGCTGACATGCTGGCTGTCAATGGATACGTGTATGTAAAAGTAAATGAAAGAAAAATTCATTCTCTGGCTTCAGCGAGCCAAAGTTTTCAAATGATGTGGCTATGTTGCTCAGTTTCCTCTGTCATTGCTTTGATTTGAGCAGTGCCGTTTGTCCAGACTTCTACGTTGGAAAGGAGCCATGGAGTCCATCCAATGACTGGTCCAAATTCCAGGAGTGGCTTGAGGACAAAAAGCCAACCAACATCAACAGGTGACTAAGCATTTCTTTCAGTTTACTACTAGATTATGTACAGGTGTTACCTCATTAAGTGGTGTAACTGGTAATACATTGCATTTAGTTATTGACCATTATATATTTTCCCAGAGAGGTGGATGTAGTTCTGAGGTATTTGAAGGGACAGTGTGGGGCAAAACACATTGGATCAGTGGGCTTCTGCTGGGGAGGTGTTGCCACACATTATCTGGCCCTGCAATATCCGGACATCAAAGCTGGGGTGTCAGTCTATGGTAAGTCACTGCTATGTGAGAGCTGATTCACTGTGTGTTCAGGTAGAACAACATGCTACATGATTACCGTACAGTGGTTTGATGATGGCCTTATGTGCAGGGATCGTCCGTGACCAAGAGGACAGGTATGAGCTCAAGAGTCCTATACTGTTCATATTTGGCGAGAAAGATGATGTCATACCCCTGGACCAGGTTAGTGTGCATGACCTCAGCAGTTTTTATAGATCCAGTTTTGCTCTCACTGTAATACCTTCCTGCCTAACCATGTAATGAACATACAGTATACTAAAATACACCAGTAATCAAACATTTTGCAATTATCTGTCATGTAACTGCAACCTGTGGTGTTAAGGTAAATACCCTTGAAGAAAAGCTGAAGGAGAAGTGCACCGTGGATTACCAAGTGAAGATCTTTCCGGGTCAGACTCATGGGTTTGTCCACCGTAAGAGAGAGGATATCAACCCCACAGACAAACCCAAAATCCAGGAGGCCAGAAGAGACATGATCAACTGGTTCAACAAGTACATGTAAATGAGAAGGTCAACACAATGGAATCAGCTACTCATTGTAATGGGGTGTCTATGCTTCAAGTTATGTACACATATGTGAGCACTTGTCTTATGGAAATTATTAGAATGTCCTAAAATAGTAATAATGCAAGAATTAAGCCTTTCGTGGGGTGTGCAATAATTTTTATGCCTGATCTTGTGACATTTTGTTTAAATATTAAGTTCTATAAACCATGTATCTGAAATGTAACATACATAACCAAATAAAATGAAGTACTGTCAGGTTCAACACTGGTGGTTTGAATATAGAACAACAGAGTCTGGAAATTCCAACAGACCAACATTTTAATGGTGACTTTGATACTACAACAGCCTGAACACTTTGTATCAAATGATAAATAGCAATATGCAGTGCGGTTTGGACATGGTGCTCGAGGGAAGTGCCTAAAAACCTCTAGAACAGCTCAGAGATGTTTGCGTTTAGAAAGGCTTCAGTCTTCACTCTCTCCCGGGCTTCGGATGTCATCAATTTTAAGGATCATCTTAACGACCTGAGTAGCCAGTGAGATCTGCTGCTTCTTGCCAATCAGGGTCTCGATCACATGTTGCTGCTTCATGTCTGAGGAGGGCCACAAAAAAAAAAGCTATGAATTATGCCTTGTCAGCTTTAACATCAAAGTACAGTGTCTCCAATGTCTGACTATAATTGTGCTACCTCCAGATTAGATTGTGTAGTGCTCATCTGGAATAATGTTAGTACATATTCCAGATCCCTGCATTACTTACCGTTTGTGTTGTTGTGCAGACAGTCAATGCCAAGGAAGGGGTTATTCTCTCTGACCTGTCTGGCTCTGACCTCTGTCATGGTCTGAATTGGGTTTAACCCGCTGTTCTCAGCCAGCGCCATTGGTATCACCTCTAGAGCATCAGCAAATGACCTCATGGCATACTGTTCCAATGATGGGCACTAAAAAGGAAAGGAAAAGGAGAGGATTTAAACAGCAGCATGAATATTCTTACAAATATCGGAGTGGTAAGAACAATGTTCAGAATATCTTATGAGCCCCCAACCCCATTTTTTATTGCTCCTTACTTTATCTGCAGCCTGGTTGACAGCCAGAGCACAAGCAATCTCTGACGCTCCCCCTCCGTACACCACACGGTTGTCTCTGACAAGATTGCGAATTACACACAGAGCATCATGGAGAGCACGCTTGGCCTCCTCTATGATCTGTTAATAGCGTAAACAAAATAAATAGTAAAACAACATTGACAGAGCAATATATGTGTTTTTATATTTAAAAAACAAAAAAAACAAACAAAACAAAAAACAGACATCCATACTTACCATTTTGTTGCCTCCACGGATGAAAATGGTGACGGCCCTGGTGTTTTTGCACTCCTGGATAACTAGCATGTGGTCCTTTGTAGTACCAAAGGAGATCTCCTTCACCAAACCAGCTGTACCCAGCTTCTCTGGTGTCAGCTCACAGAACCTTGGCACGATGCGGCCTCCTGTGGCTATGGCAATCAACTGCACAGGAAACACAATTGACATTGTATACCAAAATAATAAGTAGCTTTGTTCTTGGTGCTTCCTGCTCACAATCATGCAGCCACAAAATACTGACTCATAAAATTAAGTGAGGTAAACTACTTGTTCAAGAATAAATTCACATGATGGAGCTGTGTCATGTGACAAATGCTACTCACCTCAATCTCAGGACCTCCGACCCAGCGCACAGCAGGAAGCTCACTCTGCAGCAGGAGGTGGTTGGCTTCATCATCAAAGCCCCACTGGCAGATGGCCAGATTTGCACCATTGCTTTTGACCTAAGACAAAAAGATAAGTACACAAGTTAAAGTAGAAAGTAAGTTTGTTAACATGATAACTCTATAATTCTGTAAGGTCTTAATCTGAAGTGAAGTGCCATGAGATGCCTGAAGTGATTTGGAACTATATAAATAAATTCAATTAAACTAACAATGCATTCATGTGACATGAATTAGATTTTAGTTGTCATGTTTATGAGAATTTGCTATTTAAATGGTGTCTGAAGCATTAGTATCCAACAGTGTCTGCGGTGTTAACCTGTTGGATCATTTCCTCAAACTTCTCCTTTTCATATTTCTGGAGTGCTTTGTAGTCCTCCACAGAAGTCACATCCAACTTATGCTTGGTCTTGGGCTTAGGAGGTTCAAATGGGCAGGTGAGGATGGCAATTTTAACATCTTTCAGAACCTGGGTGGGGACACATAATTGACATTTGCATTGAATTATTATACAAGCTGTACAAAAAGAAAATACACATTTGTAGTCCTTAGCTACACTACAGCACTAAAGGCAAGTGCCCTTATGAGTAGCTCAACTGCAGTAAGACAAATGCTTGTAGTATGTGGCCACACACTTAAGACACTGCCTTTAAACCAACAATTTTTGAAATCTATCTCCAAAAAATGTTCCTCTGTGATCATGATATAGAAACAGACATACACAAACGATTGAATTTATTCTATGTACCATCATCTACTTGGATCCATATGATTAAAGACATAATTGGAGACAGAGCCAATGACTTCCTCCGAGAATGAGATTTCTCTTTCCTCATACCTTGGGCATCTGAGGGTGGCTAAACTCCTTGTCAACTATGACTCCTTTGATGAGCTGTGTGTCCTCCAGCTTGCCTCCAACCTTGCCCTCCATCTTGATAAGCTCAAAGTCAACATCTTTCCTCTCCATGTCGGCCACAGTTAGGATGGCATTCACTGCAATCTCTGCCATCTGTCTGTGGCACCGATTGATACTGAAAGACAAAAGTAACACTTCAAAATAATATTTCTATGATATTTCTACTTCTAACATCTGACATCAGGTCACACAGTGCAAATACTACTATACAAGTCTCCCTGCAAGTGGCAAAATCTCAAAGAACTCTGACTTAGGTGTGCAAGTGGTTTACTTTTTTTTGGTAAAACTCAAGTCAAAAGATCACAAGGAAATATAATTTTTTTTTTAAAGTTGAAATTAAATGCAGAGAGACTCACACTTTAGATCCCAGTGTTGTCATGGCAGTCTGAATGAGTGGTTCTTTGTTGTTGGGATCACAGGGGAAGGTTTCTGCAATTTTATCAAGCTGTTCAATAGCAATGCGTGCAGCCTGGTCATAACCGTCAGAGATTCTGATAGGGTGGATTCCACGGTCAAGCAGCTGCTCAGCCTGCTCAAGAAGAGCCCCAGCCAGCACTGAGGAAGGTGGAGGAAAATAGTTAAGACAATTATAAACAATAACTGAAATGTGATGATTGCAGATTCTTTTGATCAAGGCTGCAACAATGTTGCTGCTATCTAATTTGTTATGAAAGATTTTAATAATGCTTAAAAATCTACTGTGTTCATGAGAAAGCAAAGGCCTCAATGCATTTTCATTTTTCGAGTTCAACTGATCTTTTTTTTCCACATACCAACAACTCCAGTGGTTCCATCACCAATCTCATCATCCTGGGACTTGGACAATTCTACCATAAGCTTGGCAATCTGGTGGTCCACATCCATCATGCTGAGAATAGTGGCTCCATCATTGGTGACAGTAACTTCTCCGTCCCTGTCAACCATCATCTTGTCAAGACCTGAATGCAAACATTGAAGAAATGCATCAGGAAAAGTGAAAATGTGAAGTAGTAATAAACCACTGCTACACCTCTATATGGGATGTATTTCAAGTATTGGTCAAATAAAATGTACTTTATTAAAGGGATCAGGGGATGTCAGATGTGACAGCAATACATTGTTTTATACTCACCATTAGGTCCCAAAGATGTTCTAAGTGTTGAAGCAACTGCCTTGGCTGCCATAATGTGAGACTGCAAAACACAAACATTAAAATAAGCTCGCACCTTAGATTTCACTCTTGATTATTACATCGAAGGCAGGCTGAATTGAAAAGCGTCTGATAGACCGCTTCAGCAGTATACTTTGAAAATGATGTGCATCCATAATGACCATTTAGGGCGCAGCCCTTCGGTATACAGCAGCACCCACCGGCTGAACGGTTTACAGAAAGCACATGGGCCTCATGTTAGCATGACTAGCTAATACTAAAGCTAATGCTATGCTGGTGCACTGACATCTTAACTCGCCAGTTAAGCATATGCTTCAAAATCAAAACCATAAGTGTCAACATATCACGTCGGCCTAACAGTTAATGTACCCAACACCATACCACAAACAACTAATTATCTTGCTAACCAACACGCCACACCGCTAGCTAGCCCATTGTAACGTTACCTTCAATGCGTCAATGCCCGTTAACCGTGTCTTCTTGTCCTGGTCCTTAATAATGATGAAAGGCCTCCCATACTCGTCGAAAGCTAGGGTCCCCAAAGTGGACATGTTGGCAGAGGGGTTAAAACACTTAACAAGTGTTTAGGGTATAAAATATTGAGTTTTTAAATGTAAATCTGAAATGTGGCCGAGCTGAAAGACACACGGGTCTGCCGGCGTCTTCTGGAAGGCTCCACAGGCGGGGAGGGCGAAACCATAGGCAGCAGCATTGAACGTTTCCTATTATTATACACACATTTATCCAGAATGACAACACACAATTAATTATATCGTGTTAACGCGATTCACAATAACCAATGCACACTTATAATACAAAACAATCAAAACGAGGAGCTGAAATATTTACTTTATAAAATGTGGTTTCTTCTGATCTCGTTTAATCGCAGTCTACTGAAATCTCGCGTGATTTGTAGTGTTGGTGTTTCAGGGAACGGGTCACCACATATTTGATGATCAGACATGGAAGGGCTGCATTGAAGTGCTACATTAAAAGGTATAAAGTATAACTTATAAATTCACATCGCGTTTATAACCGAGTTACATAATACTTTATTATTTTAGACCACGTTTGCTGTGAAAGACACCACAGATTAGATGTCTCCCCTACTGTGTGTTAACGTTAGCTAACTGAGTTATCAGTAAGTGTTAATGTCAAAAGACACAATTCTGCTTTCAGTATGAAGTGGTTGGTTTTGATTTACATGTGAAAGACAAATAACATGGTCGATTCCACGTGTAACTGGGTAACTAATGCTGTCAACGCGAAAAACTGACGCAATGTCCGGTTACAGCTACTGCTAGGTCAGGTGTGCAAAATGTTGAAATGAAATTAAAACAGCTTAGCAACTGTCTACCTGACTGTCACCCTAAAATAAGTTATGCTGACTTACTACTCCTACAGACTGATTTTTTTAATAGAGATGTATTTATTTCTGTTTCCTTTTTGTAATTTTCAGTGTTTTAGAAACGTATAATAATTTTTCCAACTTTTTTTGGAAACCCTCTGCATCGTTTAACATGAGAAACAATTTCTAGAGATGGCTTGCAGAAATGTTGAATTGCGTGAGACGATGGGACAGTTTTTTTTTTCTTATGTCTGATGTAGCACTGTGATTTAGCATTCTGTGTGTAACATTTTGTTGCTATACCATGAACATTAGATGAATATTATAATTCCACATTACAGTTTTTTTGTAGAAATATTACTGCACATTTTCTGTAATTTTTACTGTAAATGTAAGTGCTCCAAAAACTATGCCATCTACAAATAACATTGTTTTTCCGAATGCACTAGAATGCCCTGTGAAATAAAGCCTCGCTTTGTGGTTCTGTACGGATCCCAGAAGGGTCAAGCCCAGTCCATAGCAGAGGGGATAGCTGAGGAGGCTGAGGAGCACGGACTGGTTGCTGAGCTCAGTTGCTTGAACCAGAACGAGAAGGTAACTATAGCTCATTGTAACTCTGTTACTTGAAGTAGAGCTGCTGAAGTTCCTTATATACTGCATGGCTAATGACACAATAACACATCAATAACAGCCTAGTAAATGCAATATTTTCATATGGATTATGGGAACACCAGTCATTGATTAACTATGTAACTGGTTCCAGTACAATTTGGAGAAGGAGAATGCCCCAGTGGTCTTTATTGTGTCCACTACTGGAGATGGAGAACCGCCAGACAATGCCCTCCAATTTGTAAGACGCATCAAAAAGAAGACCCTATCTGCTGACCACTATAAACATCTTTCCTATGCACTTCTAGGTAAATTATGCTGCGAGGGACTGAGGTAGCTCTTTTGCAGTTGAGCTGTGAAATATGAGGAACTTTTTGTTTACATTATTAAAATGCAGAGCACTGTACATTGCTTACTTTACTGACTTGAACAATCTTGATCTGTTTTCTTCTTTCTGTCTCCAGCTTTAGGAGACACAAATTATGCAAATTTCTGCAACTGCGGGAAGACAATTGAGCGTCGTCTTCT
The DNA here is from genome assembly GCA_034779795.1 of Ctenopoma multispine. Lineage (NCBI taxonomy): Eukaryota > Metazoa > Chordata > Actinopteri > Anabantiformes > Anabantidae > Ctenopoma > Ctenopoma multispine. The sequence continues at coordinate 21,779,239 of JAUYWH010000012.1, read as the reverse complement.
GGAACTTGGAGCCAAACAATTTTATGCTACAGGATATGCAGATGATGGTGTAGGGTAAGTTACATAATGAAATAAAAGTATAGACATCCAACTTCAAGCTACACTCTTTCCTTTCTCTTATTTTGACCACACTGCAGTAGTTTTAGTATCTCGTGGACTTTACTCTCTCCAGGCTGGAGTTGGTCGTGGACCCCTGGCTTCAAGGATTGTGGAACGCTATCAAACAAGCCTTATCAGAGATGGCTTCTGGTGAGACTGCTCACGTGAAACAGGATGTTGGAGATTCTGCAAAAGGAACTCCTGATTTATCCATACCAGATGTCCAACTTAACCTCCTAATCCTAACTGACCACCAGAACTGCGAATCAGTTAGAGCATCTGTAAACACGGACTCCAAATATGCATCTGCTGCTTCATCTTCAACTTCTGCTACACAGACTGCTGTTTCTGATCTCAGGCCAGCTTCTTCTGCAGAGAGCCCAAAGTTGGCACTCAAGTCTTCTGACATTGCCAGTGTTTCTACATCAGCAACAGAGGCAGAGAACAGGGATGCTGGAGTTTGCCGTGTATCATTGGCAGCTTCACTGACAGTCTCCCTGCCTCCACTGTCAGAGACATCTCTTAATGTTCCTGCTCTGCCTCCTCCCTACCTGGATGTCTCTCTTCAGTATGTGGACACAATAGAACAGGTATATAGATCAGCGATGCTGCTGGAATAAATGTTTATTGTTTTAATGTTTTAATGTTTATTATACTTCATCCTGCATGTCATTTTTCTTTCTTTCAGATTGATGGACCGTTGAGCAAAGAAACTCTGCATGAGGTGTCCATATCCAGGGCAATTCAGCTTTGCAGAGGAGATTCAGTCAAGAGGGCTCTTCTCCTAGAGCTGGACATCTCTGTAGGTTTGACAAAATAATGTTTATTTCCTGTAGACTACCATCATGAATTCAGACAGATTTTGATTGTAGTTTAAAATATGTGTTTTTTTATTCCTCTTTAGGCTCACTCAACTTTCACCTATCAGCCGGGAGATTCCTTTAATGTGTTCTGCCCAAACGAGGCCTCTGAAGTGGTCTCCATGCTCCACAAACTAGGCCTTCAAGACCAGAGAAACTATCATGTACATGTTTTTCTAATAAAGGACACTAAGAAAAAAGGTAGTGTGCGCCTGTCATGCAGTTTTAATATGTGTGTCTGAAGTACTCAAAAGTACTAAAAAGAACATTAACACAAAATTGCAGCATTTTATGTGATGATGATATATTGCATTTTACAAAATATTTATCTTCTTATGTTAATTGTATGGTGTTCTTCCCTCCCTGGCTTTAGGTGCCCAAGTGCCATCCTTCATCCCCCAGAACATTTCTCTGCAGTACTTGCTCACATGGTGTCTCGACATAAGAAGTGTCCCTAAGAAGGTAGCGTACAGTATGTCCAAACATTGCTTTGCAGGGACTGAGCCTTTTTCATGTCACTCGCAACTTGTTGTAGCATATCAGCATAATAAGAGAGAAGGTTAAGTGTTATGTTTTCTCCAGAAGGAGCACACTGGTTTTATATAATTTCTGCATTTTCACGCAGACGTGCACTTACATAGTATTTTGACAATTTCACTTTACACTGGTTCCATTACTGCCCTTTGGTACTTTAATAGTTTATGTCGGGACACGGTCTGGGCCCATAATATTTGCATGGATCCATAGTTTGGTTTAATAAGCTCAGGAAGGACTGAATTTGCTCAGGCAAGATCCAAGGCGGAAGTAATGATTAAACTTGCCTGGTCCTCTGGGGCCACAAAGATGTGGTGAGTAGAAATGTAAAATGGCCACAGACTTGAGCTTTGGCAGTGCTTAAGTCTTGTCTGCTGATGCGGGTTGCTTGAGTTCACTTGATTCTGTAACATTTTTTAAATACCATTACTGTGGTGATAGTGGTTAACTTTACTTAAGTATTTTTTAAGTTTTTCACAACATTACATTCTCATCCTGATTCCACTCTACAAGTTTAATTTATTACTGAATAAAAACAAAGTCTAAATGAAAATGATTAATTTCCCTCTGGCATGGGCTGCATGAGTCGTTTACTGTTTTATGAAAACAGTTTACTGAATGTCAAAATGAAGACCCTTTTTAAAAAGGAGAAATTTAAGATGAAAATAACATGCAACACTGTAAGTAATTGGTCAGGGCGATTACAAACACATTATCCTGATTCCTGTCTTGATTTTATAACCCAAGCTTTTAAATAGTTGCAACTAGACTCTGTTTCTTCTGCATTATTAAATATGTGCACATAAATTGATTGTTTCAGGTCAAACTGTTGTCTACAGCATTAAAAGGATGTAAGAGTTTTATTTTACAGTACCTGTCTGTGTAGTCCAAGCAGTTAATCTGTTTTACTAAGGCATTTACAACACCAGTGATTTCTGAACCCCATGGCTGTTAGGATAGTAAACGATAATCACCTCAGTCAATCAGTCAGCCACTTAGTAAATACAGTTCTCAATACATTTGTAATAGCATCATATGATAGAAATGTTAGATGTATCACTTTCTCTATCCAGAGACTGACTGTAGTTTGACATTAGTTAAATACTGGTAAAAGAATGACTATGTGCATTTGGTTGGGGATAATAATTTTATCAGTACAAGCTGCAAGAATGTGGCACTAATCTCTAATCTCGTAGAAATTATAGAAATTCTAAATCCCGATTACCAAATCAGATTGATTAATGGCTGTGGAATAAAGTCGAACAAGAGCTGCAGTTTTTAATTTCGTTATGATCCTTTTATTCCTGTAGTTAACACCACTGCTTACAACAGTAAGCTAATTATACTGTGACTTGTTTACTGCAAATTTAACATTTTAATTGATTGTATTATTTAACGTGGATGATTAATTTGCCAAAGAGTTAAGAGAATACATGTTACCACTGCTAATTTCTCAGTAATTTGAGCACTGCAAAATAAAATTACACATTTAAGGGGGCAGGAATTACATTGCACATTGCAAATGACTGTATTCCTTTCCATTTCCATTCATAACTGGGCTGGTGTCAAGGTCTGCCTGCACGGTCACCATTTACTTAAAAAACTTACAAAGGCTTATATTTTCTGTAGCATTTGCACAAGGTGGGACTGAGGTTTGTGCTGCTGCAGTGTCAGAAATGTATTAATCGGCTCATTTTACAGTTGTGAGGCCGGAATCAGTGACTTTACATACTTTTTATCTCTCTTTCTCTGGCAGGCATTTCTGCGAGCACTGGTGGAGCATACAGGGGACAGTGTGCAGAGGAGGAGAATGCAGGAGCTCTGCAGTAAACAAGGCGCCGCAGATTACAACCTGTATGTGAGAGACCAGAGTCTCAGCATTTTGGAGCTCCTCACAGCCTTCCCATCCTGCTCGCCTCCGCTCAGCCTCCTCATAGGTCAGAATCACTGCTGTTCTCTCATTCAGTGATAAATACCAAAATTCCCAAAAATGAAGCTGCATTAAAACCACTCTGATGTACAAAGTCTGATCAAACATTTATCACCTTTATCTAACTTCACGTCACATTTTGGCTTAACTTTTAAGCTTATTGAGTAAATAACAAGGAAACAGAATAATACTAACATATTTTAAAGATTTTGTTGAAAAAAATGTTTTATTATAGATTCATGTTTAATTAAAAGCAGGCTTTCATGTTGCCTGAAGCAAATTCAATTTTTAATACATTTTAAGGGAATTACAGTGATTGGCATAAGTGGGATTTGGGCTGCACCTGTGCAAAATATCAGGGGAATAATTTACTACAGAACTATTTATTTCTCTTTTGCAAGACCTCAGGTTACGTCGGGTCTACCATATTTGTTTTTCTGATAGGTTTTCTGTCAAGATCATTCTCATCCAGTAGGGGTCACTGTAGCCCCAGTAAATCAATGAGGTGTGCACAGTAATCTCAGGGCTGATGTTGTCAGTACATGTAATTATTCTGAATGGTCAGGCACTGTGCATCATAGGGCTCTCCAAAGGGTCAACACTCATTTCCCTGTCTCATTTTTAAGTTCACATTGCTCCAATGTGTGTTTTTTGTGTTCCAGTTTTTTGAATATAATGTTAGGACTGAAGCTGAGATATTTTCTCAGATCATTAATTATCCCCCTCCCCATTACTTATATTGATCACCTTTTGCTGGTGTGTGTAGTCTACACTATCCGTCCTTTAAGACAGCTATTGGTAGAAAACTAACATTTGCGCTCAGATAATTTCATATATATGTAATAAGCTGTGACTAAAACTTCACAGACAGTGAAATTAGTTGGCTACAGCTTTATGTACAAGTTGAGCTGTCCTTTAAAACAGCTGTGTCACAGCTCTTGGCCTACGCCAGTGTCAGTTATTTTTGGCCTACTTGCAAACCACAGCACCTTTCTCAGTGGTGAACCGATGCAGAAATTGGCAGAAATCAGGACAATCGTGCCCTCGTGAAAAATGTGGAGTCGCAAGGCCTTCAGGACAGCAGCTGTTAGTTGTGGGACATGGTGCCGTTTACTGGTGAGCCACTGAGATGTTCAAGGACATATGTGCGCAGGGTCAGCTGGGATCATAGGTTAATGGTCAACTCTGACTCAGTGTGTCACTGTTAAAGTGCACTGCTGCATTTTTTACACTGTTCTTGGTTCATTACCCCGGCTGAAGGGGAGGTGTTTGCTGATCAGACTTTATGCTGTTATACACTAAGTATAAATAATGAGGAGATGTATCTAGGCCCAGATGTCTTTGGCCAAGTGCAGACTGGGTATAAAAGTAAATGCTGGGTATAAATTGAGAAAGATACCTGCTTCCTACAGCCAGCTCTCTTTTTATATGGTCCATTGTTTCATATAGGGTGTCAGATGAAAACGCTGGGGTCACAGCACCAGGGAACTGACTGCTGTCTATGAGCATCTTTTACAATTTACTTTACTGCAAGACTCAAATGAAATTTAAGGATGCAGTCTTAATCTTTGTGACCCACGAAAAAAAAGTAATGCTAACTAAAATAAAGTAAAGCCAATATGCCAGCATTCCAAGAGGGCCGAGCTTCTTCTCTCTACAGAACAGCTTGTAATTTAAAATGTTCCCTGCTCATAAACGACATACATCATATTCCCACTTTAGTCTACTGGATACAATAGGTCATTTAGTCAGATGCTATTTCAAATTAGCATGTGCATGCTAAACAGAAAAATTCTTAACACTTATCCTAACTACCTTCCTAATTCCATCTGCAGCCAAAGACACTATACATATATCTTAAAAAGTATAGCTTTAATGTTCAGCCATATTGCTATCTAATTTTTATTCCACTAAAACGGAACCTCTGCATATAAATTGCAGCACAGAGAGATGTTTGAGATGCAGTAGATTATATTGTTGTGCAGAATGATCGATGATACCTCTGAAAATGATCATTTTCAAAAAACATAGCGGCGATTCCGGGACAGTATTTTTTTGGAGACCTTTTTTGAAATACATATTTTAAGATGTATCCTGAGTTATTCACTGCAACAAAAAAAAATTCCAAAAGATTCCATTGAATCTACCAGTATCATCATGGTGCAGTGATGTGGGATGATGGATTGATTGTTCTCTGCTTCAGACATGTGCTGTCACTCTATGATAGAACATCAGCAACTTGAGCACCATGCAGTTGCAGAGGATTGTTAACGTACATGATACACCTTCTGATGGAGAGGTGTGTGTTTTAGCTGATGGAAAGGATTACTGATTGTTTGTGCAAAAGGGCTTTTGCTTTTTGTTCAGAAGTAGAAATGATTAGTCTTAATTGTTTCAGAAAATGTATTTAAGACTGGTTTATGATGAGTTGCATCTACAGGAAAAGCATATTGATAATAACAAGGGAAGATCAGACTGTAATCTTGGTTCCCCTTATAAAGTTTGCCTGCCCTCCAGTCCAATACCTTAGAAGCTCCCTTGTCTATAATAAAAGTTTCCTTTAATGACCTTAGTTTTGATTTCAGTGTCAATTGACAGAACCTTCATAAAAAATGTAACTCTTGTTTCATTTCTTTTAGTAATAGTTTTGAGTGTTTGGCTGTTGTTCAAATAGAACAAGCATTTTCTGTGGGAAATCTAAACGGGCATTTTTCACAGTTTTTCTCACATTTTAAAAATGATGAATGGATCTAATATAATAGATTTATATACCCCAAATCGTACATGAAAGAAAACAAATGCTACAAGTTTTTTTTTTTAATCTCCTAGACTGTAACTGGCTTTGTATGTGTATGTGAGGAGCCAGAAACAAAAGGAAATTCATTTTCCATATCACAGAGATGACACATTGAACAAAGCAGCTTTTCTTCTTCTTCTTGACTGACAAACTGTATAGTTTAGAAATTGAATAGTGACAGACCAGTTTGCAATTGGGAATGCTGAGATTTGCTCATATAAACAGCTATACTCCCAAATGAGTCATATTCACGTTTTTTAATCCTAAATGTGCGAACCTTTCTTAATACATGTTGACTGAATGTTGGTCTTTTTTATTACTCTAAGAATCTCAATTCATTCTTAGAGTGCTGTCTGGGCAGTGATGTTTCAAACTTACTAGTGTTTAATGCATCACCATTAAAAAAAAAGAAAAACAAACTCCCAGAGATAAATGGATGTCAATGTGCAGCACTGTCTTCCTAACACCCTGAGCTGTTTAGATGTCAGAGAGATGCATAAACAGAGAGGAGAGCAGATTTAGTCCAGCTGTTTGTCTTTCCCAGCAATTTAACAGAAAAATGTATCTCAGCTGTTGTGTGTGTGCTTTTCTAAGTCCACATATCACTGAGATACAGGTAAAATCTAAGTACGCAGCAAGTAGATCACACAGCTCTCAATCACAGTAATTCATGGTGGTAAAGCACAGCAAATGACATATCCTGTTGCTAGGGGGTGAAAAGTTATCTCTGACTCCAAGATTTCCTGATTTCTCTGACACCTCCTCACCGAAGCAATGAACACTACATATTACCCAAAAGAGGGCACCTTCATGGCTGGCATTGAAATAAGGTCCGCATAAGCAATCTGTTTCCTACTGGCTCCACATCTGGACACTTGGGATTCGATAACCCTGAGTTTGTAATTTCATAAATATAGAAGTGTGTCCTAGAAACAAGACTGTAACCTGGGTGGGGGGTTATTGGGGATAGATTGGAAGGTAGGATGTCTCAATGGACTGAGAAGACTTTCACATATTTTGTCTCCTCTCTGTCGTGAGTGTCTGTGTAACAAAATCTTAGCAAGACAGCAGGATGATTGACAGTTGTGCTTGCCTTTCAGAGCATTTGCCGAAACTGCAGCCCAGGCCTTATTCAGCAGCCAGGTAAGGTGACAGCAAAATAAGAGTGAAGCATTAATTTTGTACTGCATAAAACTTTGCACAACTGGGCTGTTGTACCTTCATTTTTTTTAAATAAGTCTCCAGGAATATGTTTGTGAAATGATGTAGACTTATATCTTCCTAATTTCTGTTAGCTGCACAAAACGTTCTACAAAGTCTGAAACAATCCACAAAACTTCCCACTAACCCAGTAACTGAGAAAACGGTAGATGTAAGTGTGATGTATTTGAATTATGGCATGTTAGGGGAATAATTAATATCAAATTTATTTGAAGATGGAGCACTTGTCATTTGCGCAACTGCAACACAAATGTGCACTACGTTCTCTCATTTGTTTAGATATTTCAAATTAAGCAGTTTTATTAATTCTGCTCAGGGGCTTCTTTAACAGTTGTCTTCCTCCAAACCTCTTCCAGAAAAGTGAGATCACGCTGGCGCAGGTTGTGCAGTTAGCATTATTGTTATTATGATTATTATTATTATCGTTTCTGCAGTCATTTATTCAGAAATAATTGGCAATGTGGTTCCCTAAAAGATGTGAAAAGGACAGGATATATTTTTGTTCATCAATTTTCATGCCTGAACAGACCAGAGAATAATATGATGATTGCTGATATTGCAAAACACTCTTGATATTTTATTCCTGTGCATGTACCTTGATAAATTGCTAAATACTCCACTTTTTTTATTAGATGCTTCTAGGGAGAGTACACATGATAAAATATATATCGATCCTACACTATTGACAGCTAGGAAATGCATTGCCATCTACTGGAGAGCTACTTGCCAACTACTTCACAGTGGACTGAGCATTCAAATTATCTGACATTTCAGTGAGTTTAATATATTATCAAAAGAGCTCCTGGAATTTTTATTAAACTTGGTATTTTTATACGAAAAGGCCTATATCATGAAATATCTGAATTCTTGAATGCTTTCATATGCTTTTATAGTAGCTCAGTTTACTTAAATTAATGTATTTGTTTATTGCGCCCAGGACATACTTTACAAATGCAGAACAAAGCTAATCTTGTATATACACAACATGATAATGTTACCCCTAAGGTAAAAATTCAGGTGTAGTTCAGAACAGATACGTAGGTAAAAAATAATAGAAGAGAAAAATAATCATTATAATAATGATATAAAATAAACTATGTGGACAGACAACTCATTCTGTAGTTGATTGGGTTTTTCTTTTTCTTGAAGCATTATTATTATTATTCTTGAGATTATGGAGTGTAGGATAATCTGAATCCAGAGAGAACATTAGAACAGACTTCGCTTTTCTTATGAGTAACTACCCCATCACAAAGTGGATGTTGCCACCACAGAGTCATAAAAGTTTTTATACAGGGCAGTGATGGTTTCTGCCAGTCTAATTTGTTACTTCACAATTCTCCTATACCAAAATATAATAAGCACAAGGTCATCTGTCTGTCCTCTGAATAACACATTTCAGTAAGTACAGTGTACAATAAGCCTATCTTCTGACACTGAGATGCTGCAATCTCCACAAATGGATAGTTTGACGTCAAAGCTTAAAATTACCCTGAGTTATAGCGATAGACGGAGAGATGGCCTATAAGATCCGGCTTGCATAACAGTGGCCAATATATAAAACCAATCCATGTTATAACTGGAGAACAGGAATCAACGTTATCTCATATGGGACAAAATTAAAATTATTCAGGCCCTCTGGATCACAGGGAGGCTATCATCGAATGTCATGGGGTGACGAGTTATTCTGCCCTTCAAGTTCAGCAGTACATCAGGTTTGCAGATTTAGTTTGTCCAACTCTCGATGCAACTGTTTATTTGGAATTGTTCCAGGGTTTTCACTGGACATTTTTCTGGAGTCAGCGAGGTGGGCAGTAGCATATCTGAATCATAAAAGCTATCTTTGGATGTCCCATGATGATTACAGTCTTTCGTTACAAAGACTCTTAGTGCCATCAGCAGTGCTGTTGTTCTAACACTCTGGCTCATGTGTTAAAAATCAGGATAAGTGTCTGTGTTGAGAATATGTGGGACTGTGCTCTCTGATGATTCCCTTGTGTTATCATCCAGCAAGATGAAAGCAATCCCACTTATGCCAATTAGGAGGAACGGGTGCACAGAGGAGTCTCTCAGGCCACCTGTGAATTAGCACAGTCCGTGCTCCCGTTTACCTTGTTTTGATCATTTCGGCCCTGCAGATCCATTCTGCTTTATTTTACACATTTAGGATGGATCTGTTAGTTAGCAGCTGTTAGTTTTGTTGGCTTTACCATTTATTCTCTCTACCTGTTACAAGGAAGGTTTTATGAGGAACATGCAACTGTGCTCAGGTGCAGCCTGTTTATGTTCCTTCAGATATGGCTTATGGGAAAATTTTATAAACTTGACAAAGTTTGTAAAGAAATGCACCTATATTGAAATAATGTAACATTTCTGAAGCTCAAAGTGTCACCAGGAGCACAGTGACCTCAACAATTGTGAAATTAAACCACCAGGACTATTCCAGAGAAATTGAGTTATTGGGCAGCAAGGGCCTTGGTCAGGGAGGTGACAATACTCTTCAGATGTATGATCTATCTAGAGATGAGAGGTCCTGTTGGAAAGACAACCGTCTCCGTCTCAGCACGCTTGGAGTTTGCCAAACAGCATTTACTCTTTGGACTCTTTGGTCATTACTATGTGTCTGCCACTTGGGTAACACCACCCCTACAGTGGAGCATGGTTGAGGCAGTGTCATGCTGTGGGGGCGCTTTTCATCACTGAACATGTATATCTGTCTAAAGTTTGTTATGATTCTTTTTGTCAGACTATGCAGTCCATGTTAAATGTGCTTTTACATCTGCATGCTGTAGGGTTCTGTAAATATGAATGGACTGTAAATACTGTGTAACCTTTAGCTTAGTTGTGGCTAGTTTAAATAGGACCAAGAGTTCTTTTTTGCTTCACTTAGCCGCTCATTGATTTTTCTTCTTGTTAAGCTAGAGCCCATTAGGTTTGCTTTAAAGCTCATGTGGAACAGCAACATCTAATGCATTGTCAGAACTTCACCGCACCTCTCATTAGTCCCTCTGTTAGCTGCTCGTGTGTGTGTGTTTGTGTACAGACGAAGGGAACGGACAGGAGAGATGGTGGCTGTAGTTTATCAGATGGTGCAGAGACATTAGAGGCCTGCATTATTGATGCTGTGGTCAATAGAGGTCTCCAGTGGCCCACAGTAACGGGAGAGTGAGGGATGATGGAGCGGGAGAGTGCCTCAGCTGGCAGTGAAGACTGGAGCAAAGACAAGGGAGAGGTAGTTTTACTGAAGCAAGTTAGTACTTTTGTCACTTAGGGATGAATATTTTATTATTATTATTATTAAAAGTTATTTTCATTTAACCAATATGAACAATTAGGGGGAAAAAGTAGCTTAACTCTAAGATATGCTAAGGTTACATCTACCCACACTAATCCCCTGCCTTTGTTTCACTTGACGAGCCTATTCAAGGTAGGTGTGAGGTGAAACCAACCTGGAGGATATATTTGTGGTCACTAACCAACTTCACTCAGATTGATAAAGTTCTGTGGATGCAGAACGAAACGTCTCTACTTGGAAGAAAGAAGTCCAGTTGCCATGACTCAATCCTCAGACACTAAGGAGTTATAGTTGTTGTAAAAGTAATGATTACATGTTCAAAATAAGGTAAAAATAATGACTAAAGAGATTAATATTTAGCTCAAAGTAACTTATAAATGATTAAAATGTCTGGCTTATAAATGCAAACTTGACATTTTTAACTTCATTTTACATTTAAAGGTCATGTCCGTATTTGTCCTCGTTACTTTTATCTGCTGTTGTTTAAGTGAAATTTTTCTAAAGGTGATCTTGTGTGAATTTTTTGTTGGTGCGTTGCTGTCTATTTTGGAGACTTTATCCTCCCTGTTGTGCTTTTCTGTACCCATCTGTTCTCCCTCTGCTGTTCTGTATTTTATTTTTTACTTCATCTTTGTGTATCTCTCTGCTTGTCACTATCTGTCTGCATGCCTTGCACACACTCTCACACACTGTTGTTTCCTTCTATCTCTATCTTTCTCCATCTCAAACTCCCTGGTCTCATCTCTATAGCTCATGTCTTAGGCACCCAGGAAAACTACATTTTGTCTTCAACATAGTGGAGTTAGCAGCATGCTCTGGGCGGCCTGTGGGGAGGCGAGGCTTGTGTACCGGTTGGCTGTTTGACCTCATCAATCCTGGCCTGGTTTTCCCTGGGAAGGCTGAATCCTCTGGCAGCCCGGCACTGCCAAAGGTAATGAGTACCGTGGAATATAGAGGGCTGAAACTAGACAGTGCAAATTTGTGGGCTCGTGGTCTTGGCTGATATATGTAAGTGTTCAAATTTGTGAGCACAAGCATTCACAGTTGCTGTAATGAATACAACCCTCACTCATGGGGATAAAAAAAATACATGTACTTCTGCAGGCTATGCTCTTTGCCTTAGTTTTGATTTTTCAAATAAAATACCAAGAGAAAAAGACTGCCCATTCTCCTTTAATATTACAGTTCAAGAGGTTCTTGAGTAAAAGAGAAAGCAGAATATCAGGAAATTGTGCAGTGTCTGGCATTAGGGATTCAGCGTGTTTCTACTACATGATTTAGACTGCTGTGGATTTTAATGTGTGAGACACTAAATCTCTGGGCCAGTTGTGTGTGGTTAATTAAAAAATTCATTTAAATTGAAGCAAGTAAATCCTCTCTGCCACAGACTCTATGGATTTCAGTTGAGGTTCATGAGTTTTCTCATTAGTATGTCTTAGAATATTAAGTTAGATCAATTAATAGATTGGGAGGCCCACAGTGGCCTCGCAGCATTGTTTAATTACTCTCATTGTTTTCAGTGCTTTCTAATGTCCTTTGACCCTAGATCCATATGAGTTTGAGACCCAACTGCTTGTTTCGGCTCCCCGCTGACCCATCACTGCCCTTCATTATGGTTGGACCAGGCACAGGAGTTGCCCCCTTTATTGGTTTCCTGCAGCAAAGGTATAGCAAATTCCACACTACGTTACGTTATTGTCTAATAACAAAATAAGTGACATTTTTATCAAGATTTGTGTTGAGATCCTCCATTTTGCAAATACGTCAGTGCAGTGGTGTGACTGTTGATAGGCTTGTGAAGTGGATCAATCAAATGTTGTCAGGCACCCAAAACATGCAGGTTGTGTGGTGATGGGTGCACCATGTGACACTGATTATTCCAGCTAAAATTCATACATCCTGTAATGAGTATTCACAGTGTTGAAGTGTTAAGTGCACATCATCTATGCACATTTTCAAGTAATCTGCAGAGACAATTAAATGAGACCTTGCTCAAAGCTTATAAAAGTCCACGTCATGTACATCTCATAAGGCATAATGAATCTGGCGGTGAAGGCTGTGATCACGTCAGGGATTATTTCAAATGCTTCGCTTGTCTCAACTAGAATAAATTACGCCCTCTCCAATGCACGCAGCCATGACTTTGTGTGCAATGAACAGCAAGAAGCCAAAGCAGTACACAAGGCCTTATCGATCTGAAAGTAAAAAGTGCAGTAGGTGCAGCCACTATGCTGGAGTAAGTAATTTCCTAATTGCAGGTAAGGGGGTGAGAGGAAATTGACTGCTTGTTGAGTATGTAGTGGACCTATGCACCCTTTTTTTTTTTAACAATCACTCTCTAAATGCTTGAGGAAAATCACGTAGAAAACATGACATTTAGTTTGATTTTCTGAGCTTCTGAATTGATGGCTAAATCAAGATTGCAATAAGATGACCTGTCAGAAAAGTTTAACGTGACCGACGCTTCTCTGTCCAGTCTGTTGCCTTTGTGTTGAACCAGGCCCCACAGCCACCACGACTTGTCAGAAAGTGGACTAAGCCTTTTTAGTCAGACTGACATGTCTAACTCTTGGGTGGCTTTGTATAAATGAGGTTGTGCCCCAGTCAACTCCAATCGTCTCTAAATCCCCTGGACGTCTCCTCTGTTATGGTGGGTGATTGCTCTGAAAGGTGACACAGCTCTTGCTGAAGTGATGGCTGTGGTGGATTGTCTGCAGCAGATTCTGTAGGTGGTCATCTGGGGTGAGAGGTGTTTGTGCCTTTGGGAAGCAGGGACGCTGAAGATAGCACATGTTTTTGGACTGACCCGGTCACACTGCTCGCAGACAGACTCCTCTTCTTAATGATCAAGGTTGAGCCAGAGGGACCTCTTGGTGATACGAGGTGGTGATATGAACATATCAGCTTTACTTTGACTCTTAAAGCAGTGTGCAAACATCAGTGTTTAAAATCTAGGATATCAAAATAAAAGTTTAGTTCTTTTATTAATGGTCCGTCCTTGCAGCGCTGCATGTCTGTGCAAACAAAACACTCAGACTTCGATTGATTTTGGAAGGCTTTGTTTCATCATACAACAGCTACATCCTGTTATCAGGTGCATCCTTGAAAGTTCACTGGTGGATTTATTTTTATTTAAAACTGTGTTTCACTAAATTTCACATGTTTTAGTTTTATATTTCAAGAGTTTCTGCTATAAACAGATTTATCAGCTCCACTCCCTCCTTAGCCCTTCTCCCATGTCTCTCATCCTGTCCCCTGCTAGCTGCATATTATACTGGAGGATTGCAAAAAAGAAAAAAAAACTTGTCATGGCGAGCATTGTACAGAATTCAACTTGAGATTCCAAACAAAGCCTCTGCACTCTGATAGGAGATAACAATCGCCAGTTTGTCGACGGGATGCTGTATCTGCCTTAAGGCCTGAGAAAGGGTTCTGTTAGCAACAAAATATCATGGGGACGCTTCGATCTTCCAACATCACCTCCCTCTCGACCCCCACTGTTAATCAATGGCTGTTTTCAAAAGTACTTTGTATGAGTTTGTAGCGCTGATAACAAGAAGAAAAGTCTCTAAAGGTCAGAGACTCACTTGGTGGTACTAGGAGATTTTAATAAGGCACCCCAGCAGTTGGGTATTGATTGCTGTAGTTTGCATGGAAGGATTTTATGGAGAAGGTGATTTTCAGTGTCTGTCTATTTAGCTTGAAGCAGTCACAGCTAAACAAATAATGTATTTTAACTGAGTGGTTAGCCTTAATCTCCTAACCAGCTCTAACAAGCTTTTCTTTTGGATAGAAAAATTGTTTGCTCAGTTTAATACCTAGGTATGCCAGCAGGCATAGTTGGCACATTCAATACGACAACTTGTATTAACGTTAGTGTGTTTCTGTGAACAAATATTGAGCTTCAGTTTATCAGTCTGATTACAATTAAGCTGCAGCATCTTTGTATTCAGCATTGTCATCAAACCTCATTGAATTTAGCCAGTTGAGTGTATATGTGTGTTATTCTGCAGTCTCATTTCAGGTATTACACCTTGAGCTGCTGTCTCATTTATTTACTTATTTTTGTTCTTGTATTTTTCTGCCTAAAAAGATAATTGCCACTTGCATGGAGCCGCAAAGAAAACCGATAAACCATATGAGATAATTGTGATGTTTACCAAGTCCCCACCTTAGCTTCCCTTGCAGTTTTCCCCTCCTACTGATCATCTGAAAGGCAAGCGCCTATGATTTTGACCCCAAATGGAGTGCTCTGTAGATGCTGCCTTCCCTGTGAGATTGTGTTGCAGGCTGTTATAGTGTGGGTATGTGATGTGATGTGATTTGTATTCAGGGAACGGCGCCGATGGGGTAAGAATGGAATCCAGGTTTTTCATATTGGTATTGATCCCTTTAGGGCAGGCGGTAAGAGGAGAGAGACGAGCTCACTAAAATGAGTTTACTTGAGGCTGTTTGCAGATCAGAAGGATCTGGTCCTGGATGCTAATGGATGAGATCTGAGAATTCAGATCAAGTCAGCCAGACAGCTATGTTACCAGGCCTCTTTCAGAGACACTAAATTTAAATGTATTTTTATTAACTGGTCAACTTTTCATTTAATTAGTGGAAAGCAAAGCTTTGTTTTAGTATTCACAGTCCCACTTTTTCTTTGATTTAGTTTTTCACTAAGGATAATTAGTGTGGAACTGCAAATCATTGTTGTTAATTATATAGCAAAGTGTAACAAAATGTTAATCCTGCAATCTATAAAATGTCAGAAATGGGGAAGAATATCCAGATATGTCACAATGTTCCAGAGCCCAAAGTGCTTATTGTTTTAGACTAATAAAGTGAAGTGGGTTCATTCAACTTTGTTCCATGTTTTTACTCTCATGGATGCCTTCCAAGGGAGCCCAATTTAAAGTTCCCCTCCTTTCCAAAATGTGTTGCTTCATTGGTCCTGACCATGTAATGAAGAAAGTTTCCTCATGTTCAGCTTAACTTGAAGTTAAAGTGCATGTAGGTGATTTGTGTCAGTCATTGGTGCATCATGCAATTATGCATCACAAGTTCAATGTGGAGACTTGGAAGCTCTAGTGCAGATCCAGTATGTGCTGAGAATGAATGGTTGGTGAATTAAGAGATCTGTATCAGCAGTAGTTAACTATGTTTTTACGTTTTTTAACTATGTAATACAACCTTCAAACACAAATTATAATTCCAATCAGGTTATTTTTATGTGTTTTGAAAAATATCTAGAGGGGGAATCTGTAATTGTTCTTAAAATTGTTTCTAATTAATGTTCTGATACTCAAGCTAAGCAATTTATCATTTCAGCAATAAATTTGGGTATTAATACCTACTTTTCATGCACAATACAACTCCAGCAAGTGTAAGAGTTGGCTGCCATTTAAATTTTCTAACAGGTGAAAAAACACAAAGCATGAATCAGTCTGGTTTTGAATAGCAACACATAGGGTTTAGGGAAAGCAGCACTTTATCCTGGGAGTGCAGCAGCACAGTACAAAGGGCCCAGTCTCAATGCCTCCCTGTGGCATCTCTCAGCCTCTCGCTGTGGTTGGTCACTTCAACACCCCTCTCTTTTTTTCTCTCCCTCCTCTCTCCCTCCCTCCAGACGGGGATAAGAGATAATACCGGGCTCTTTAGAGAGTCAACTGACTGATGGCATCATGAAAGGTTGGGGGTCAACTGTTGTTATCTGGGAGAGAGCTGTCACCTTTTTGCAGCAGGTGCGCGGCACAGATACCGCCATCCTCTGAGCCACTTTGTGCCGCTGAGTTGCCATTGCCTGCAAAGGATTCTGGGAGCTTTGCCAAACTTCCAAGCCACAAGAGGAATCACTTTTGCAAGACCATTTTTTTTTTTTGCAGCAAAGCACAACTGGGGGCACACACACACACACACACACACACACACACACACACACACACACACACACACACACACAAAAAACAAAACACAAAGGGCCCAGTTTCATTTTCAGTAACTGTTTATAGTGATGGGATCTATCCCTCTGTTTGGGTGAAATTTAATAATACGTATAATGTCCTCGCTGCTGAATGCACAGTCGTTTCCGTGCATTAGGCAATTGTGGCACTCAGTGCATTGTCATTGCAGACAGTGCTTAATGGTGTCACTACTCTTCTTTAACCTCTGCTGCGAGGAAGGACTCACTCTCCTCCATCTGGTCTGGTCGTCTGTTAGTATTGATCGACCGCTAACATCTAGTGTTTGACTTTCAGAGAGAAGGAGAGGCAGGAGAACCCTGGGGCCGTGTTTGGCGAGACCTGGTTGTTCTTTGGTTGTCGCCACAGAGACAGAGACTACCTGTTCAGGTAAGCTGTATTTAGTGTTGTGGTTGTTCGCACACGTTTTATACAGGTATTTCCTTAAAGTTTGTGACTCACATGCACTGCTGTCCATATCTCTCTTCACTTTTCCACACATTTCCCACGTACTGTAATCCGTGAACTGTATATATATAGGGATGGGAATTGATAGGATTTTTACGATTCCGATTCCATTTTCGATTCTGTTTAACGATTCGATTCTTTATC
>JAUYWH010000012.1:21734295-21761757 GCA_034779795.1 Ctenopoma multispine | reverse complement strand
TGAAATATCCACTTTACAAGTATTGCAAGTTGCCCTGTTGTCATCCTTTCTCGTAAAGTGTAACCAAACTTTTGAGCCTTTGTGCCGCTTAGGCGTCATGTTTCCTGCTGGGTAAATGACGCTACGCAACGTGCGTGGTGACGTCATTCGAGGCGACGGGAATCGATAGGGGAATCCTTTGCAAAAATGACAAATAATACTATGGCGTTGAGACAGTGGGAACCGGTTCTCAACAAGAACCGGTTTTCGATGCCCATCCCTATATATATATGAATATTGTGGACAATTCTATAATAATGGAGGCCGTGTTTGTTTTTTTTTGCTGTGAGTAAATTCCAGTCTTATGTTGCACTGGCATGTAATTGTGAGTCAAGGCAGGAAGATGCATTAAGGTTAAGTGACTTCTTATTATAGTTGCATTCTTGGATCCTGTTTCGAAATACTGTGACTTATGAACAGATCTCTTTTCAGATCCTTTGTCTTGGGTCCTCTGTTTAACCACAGAGTAATGTACCACATGTTCAAGCTGTCATTTAGCCACTTAGCGAACACTGTATGAAATATTAATGCTGCTCTAATCAGTATTTTTTAAATTAACATTGGATTAAATGACTGTGTAACATGAACAAAGTCTCTTGCACTCATGAACCTATGGATGTTTAGCACCCGACTCAACTTTATGGCGAGTTTTAGCTTCTTTTAGCTTAATGTTTTGTTTTACGGACCATACCTTCACTGTTCAATGAAGAGTCAAAATTGGACTTGTCAGGTGTGCAAAAAAAAAATTCCACAAGATTGATAATGTTGCTCTGTGTGGCTTGATGTTCAAATTACCAGCTCTTTATTGCTTAACACAATCAATAGAAGCTGTATTGTATGTAGGAACCAAAGGGGGGTAGTATTTTCTTTTGTCTGTATGTACAGGAGAGATGCGAATACAAACTAATGTTGATCACATATCAAATTATTTCTCAATTACTCTTCTACTTGTGTTATTAAAGCATTGTTAACTGGTCTCATCCTGTAAGTAGATTATTGCTCTGATCACTTTGCTTTGGCTTTACTCTCCGGTGACTACGTACTTATTGATCATTCTTTCCGTAGTATCAGCAACGAGCATGTACTCAATGCTGGCGCACTGGCCGGGTTCCTTTTATAGGATTAAATAGTGCGAATGGATTAGCATCCTTAATCACACAAGAATAGATCACAGAGGATGTTGTTTGTTCCCCTTTGTTTCCTCTATCCCTTAGTTAAATACCAGCTCACAGCTAGGTACTAGGCAGTGTTTGTTCACAGTGTGGGCTTCTCTGATGAACACCCCCACAGTGTTGACCAAAGCGATTAGTCTATGTTTTATGAGCCACCCGTGAAGACTTGTGCTCAGTTTAAATAGGTTAGCAGAATGAGAACAACATACCTGCTTAGCTGCATTCATCTCTGTTGGTTATCTCTAAAAGTAAGTGCAATTTGATGTCTGGCCTTGAAATGCAGAAACCCTCTTAGCATAGTTTGTAGCATATTTCAGTGAGTCCCAGATTTTTAAATAAGGGACTGAAATTTAAACTTGCATAAATATAGCATTCACAGCTTTTATGCTAATAAATATTGCAGGATGTTGAGACAGGATGTGACCAAAGTTCTGATCATGTTCTGAATTTCCACCAGCAAAAACAAAGCTTGCAATGCACCTCAATCAGCCGCAGCACTTAACGTCCCTATGAGAGGTTGATGCCATGTCTGGCTGCGTGTCACATCAAACCTGTCCTCCCCTCCACTGCTCTTACCCTTACTCCACCCCCTCAGATTTCTCAGCGTCTTTATGGCATGTGACTTCATGCCGTAAGAGAAACGTGAGCGTGGCTGTGATGATGATTCATATTCAGACTCCAAACAAGACTCCACTATCCTGCTCCTTGTTATTCTTCATCAAACAGACTTTGTAATTACAAATCGTGGTCAAGAGAATGAGATTCCTTTAATGACCCTGTCTCCGATCAAAGGTTAGGTGGTAAACATTGCAGAAGAATTCTGGACATTTCACACAACACAGACAACAATTCTTCCCTCTCCCTTTAGTATTCACAATGCAGTGTCTGTGTGCTATTGAAAAATGCCTTATTTTTGTCTAGGGGTTACTGCAAAACACAGACCCCCAAGGCAAAGACCTTCACCCATGATCTCGGAGCTAGGGATGGTTATGAGTTCGTGTTTGTTTGGTAGTGTCTCTGTGTGTTTGTGCTCATTTCGACTGCTTAACTTTAAACAAGATCCTCTGAGCCACAGTAAACCTCCCTTACTGCCTTCTTCCTCCTTCCTTCCCCTACAATAGCACCCCAGGCCCTTTAAAAACACTCAGGCAGAAGAAGGAGTAGTTGGCAAGTGAAACACTGACAGGGAGCAAAGTTACACCCAACTGCAACACTGGGAGGATTGCTTGTAAAAAGATGTTTATAACAGTGACTCGACCTTGCTTAAGAAATCCATATTTTTTTTGCACTTTACTCATAAATTGGTTTTCTGGCACAGTTTTGTTCAGATCTTTTGCCCATCGGACGTATGTTTTATCAGGTCTGACAGGTGTTTTTGTTCCCAGAAAATATTCTGGGGGTTGTTTGTTTTGTGAGAGAGTTCAAGCTACGTATTTCTAAATATCTTAAGGGAGTGTTGGATATGAAAAGTTAGTGGAAATGCTTAGAATTATTAAGCCAGATATTTCATTTATTCCTCAGACATAATGAAAATGTGTGTATTCTTGCCACAGACGGGTGCTATCCCACAAAGCTGGACACCCGTTCACCCGATCACATGATCTATTCTCCAAACTAGCAAATGAATCTTGGCTCTCCTGTTTGTGGTTCGAGATGGACTCAATTCCCCAAATCAGCCACAACCTGTTCAGGATGGCAGGAATAAACGTCTTGGAAATTTGATTTACTGTGGCCTGAAATGTTTGGATTTGTCTCTGCATACATTGTTCTTTTGCCAGAGAGGAGCTGGAGGGCTTTGTGTCTACCTGTACCCTGAACCACCTCGAGGTGTGTTTTTCCAGAGATGACCAGGAGGAGGGAAAAGCCGCTACCTCAGCAGCACGACCCAGATATGTCCAAAACAACCTGCTTCTTAACAGCAGACACATCACTGATATCCTGCTCAAACAGAACGGTTACCTTTATGTCTGTGGGTAAGTCTGACTCACTAATTGTAATGTTGACATTTAATACAACTTAATTTGTCCTAAGTGATTTGTAAGCTGTAGCTATGCTGCTCAAAGAGCGAGATCTCGACTGCATAAGAAGTCTTTATAAACTTTAACAACAGGCAAGACAAATACTTGCAGTGAAGCAGCACACACCTCACATTGTTTCAGAAGCTGACAACGATTGCAGGGATTTAATAATAAAAATCCTGTTGTGCTTAATTGATGTCTAGATCTTGATTTATTAACCGTCATACATTAACAAATCTGCCTACTGAATAGCTAATCCGTTATTGAATAACTGTTGGCTATTATGCAGGTAGACTTTTTTTAATGTAACCTTCACACATTTCTCAGACCCAGTATAATCACTTGCATATTTTTTTCTTCAAATCAGTTCTCTGCCTAGCTTATTTTATAATACTTTATATCTTCAGTCCTTGTTATGTTTCATCCACAAAATCATAAAGAACATAGCCTATTTATTCATATCCCTGTCCTATTCTAACATTATTCATTAACTGATACTGATACCTCTACATCCCACACACTCATTTTTGTCCAGAGGGGGGGGTGTTTTACTAATGAGTGGCTCAACCCTTTTTTTTATAATACAATATTTATTTTAATTCTGTTTTTTGGTAGTAACACAATGTTCAGTGCACATTCTAAGTCTACACCAGGAGAGAAGTTGTTGATGTGAATCTTTTGTAGCTGGAACAGGACATGACAGGTTTTAGACAGAAACTCATTAACCTCTGCATGAACAAAATGCCAACTGAGGTGCGTTCAGTTTCTGAATATCATTAAAACAGATGCAAAAACAACCACAATCTCACTTTGTTTGCTGCTGCTAAAAAAGGACCTAAATGCTATTTTATGTATTTTCTGATTCAGCATGTGACTTGCTCTCAAGCCTTCAGTGTCCAGCGGCACTATTTTGACAACTGTCAAGACAGACTGTTAAGAATAGATCAAGATCAAGACCTTCCTTCTCTTAGGTCCTACTCCAGCTGGTGGCACCTTAGGCGATGCCTGAAGCCATTTGTAGTTTGTAGCGTTTATAAGGCAGACATAACCTCCTTTTTATTTTTACGTATCAATAGATAATTGATTCCACGTGTACCAATACAAAATAAATGCAATAGGCATATATGAAATTATATCAAGAAGTACATTGCTAAATATCACACTCTTTATTTAGTGTTTCTCCTCTCATCACTACTAGGCTGCTTCCTTCACCTTTGAGTAAATTACTTCTGAAACATCTGAACTGTGTGAATTTTTCAGAGTCACAAAATATCACTTTTGGATGACGAATCTCTCCCAATATGCTGCAACTGCAAGATAGAGATTTCAGCAATTTCCTTCCCAGGATGCTCTCCTGGACTGGCAGCTCTTGCTGGTTTTACAAAATATCAGCTTGATACAGTGCTTACACGTACATAACTCTGTGTCAGATCATTTCTGTTGTGTTACCACTTTTTCTAATATATGAATTTGTACTGTTTCTGCTTTCTTCAGTGATGCTAAGAACATGGCCAGAGACGTAAATGACACCCTGATGGAGATGATTAAAACAGAGATTCAGGTGGATCAACTGGAGGCCATGAAGAGACTGGCAGGGCTGAGAGAGGAGAAACGCTACTTACAGGACATCTGGGGCTGACAATGGTTGAGGAGATAAGGGCATTTTCCAGCATCCGCTGAGCTTTTTTACACCTTAAAAAAAAATAAGCATGCTCAGCTGTAACCTCTAGAACCGTAAAATCGTGGATGTTTAAGCCCAGGGGTAGTTTACACCACCCGGCGCTACCAAGATGGAATGTACCATGCTGACCCGGGGATATCGGTCCACTACATCATCTTGGGCTTTGCTGTTTGAACAGAAATGACCTTGGTCAGGGCAATAGTGCTGGAGATTGGTCCTGTTGTGTGAAAATGCTTTTAGTGTAGACAACCCTCCTCCCTTCATTCTGTCTGGGGAAAAGGTATTTACTTCTGCCGGCTGTGATGGAGTGATTTTGATGAGATTGAGAGCGGGATATTGCTCTGATCTAGATGGAAACAACACAGCAATCAGGAGTTCTTAAACAACAAACACAGTCAATTGTTTATTGTCATTTTTTATTTTTTATTTTTGGAATTCGTCAAACCAGCTCAATGACAACTAACCACAGTTTACATCTGAAATCACAGTCAGTAGAAATGCTTTTATTTTTCATATAACACAGAGCTCAAGTTTTTTTTTTTTTGTGGCTGTTCAACCACACATACTCAGCAGGCTGTCAGTTTGGTGATAGTGAACTTGTCTAAGTCCTGGAAAATTAACTAAATCTCCCAACCTGTGGTTGAAACAAACCCAACTGTGCCTTGTGTAATCAAGAATTAAAAAAACATTTTATAGTAAACTGCCACTGTCTATTTTTGATTTATTGGAGAACACGTACATTTGAAGATGACCTTTTATACATATATCATATCTCCTGTACAGTATGTGATGATGAGCATGTACTGCACAAAGGACAAAAGACTGAAACTTTGAGAGGCAGCAGAAATAGCTCGGGAGATAATGAACAGCGATTGATTGAACAGTGATTGTTGTTTTAAATTTAGGGATGATTTGATTGTTCAAGGTGACTTTGGTCAGAAGATGAAAGCGTACTCCGCTAATTGAAGGCTTTTCGCGATGGGCTTCTTAGCACAGCGCCGAGCCCCAGAGCGAAGCTTCTCAGAATTAAATCTTCTAACAGCAGTCTTTTTATTTATCCTCTTGTAGGGAGGGCAGAGAAAAACATGTTTACAATCTCCGCCGTCGCCTGCGCTGTAGATGACACCCCATTCGCTACATTTTTTAGAGTTGAGTAAACAAAACATTGTCACAGAAAACAATTCCTGATAGTGAATAATTGGTTTAATACAGTGTTGTCAGAGGTGTGTTTTATCACTCTCATCTCTGTGTCCTGCTGCTGCTATACCAAGTCACAGAAGCAGAGGACAGCATCAAAATAATGATGCTGTGTGCTCCTAATAGCCACAGCCAGTCTCTTTCTTACATAATCATATATAGCTTCCAGTCAATGCAAAATTGTTATTTGTTGCTGGAGAACTACATGCTGTAAAAAGAAGGAAGGTTTCATCAAAGTGACGAGTCTGATTATTAGTGAATAATTTTAGTAGTGTACTATGTGTGGAGCTCAGCTTCCCTTATTTACCTACCCAATTATTATGCCCTCCTCTTCATAAAAAAAAATGACCCGAACTGTATGTCGGAGAGCCTGCTGGCTGCTTATGTCACCCTGTCCAGCAAACACCCAGGACTGATGAAGTTTGAAATGATGTCTCCATAATTAAAAAAGGTTCACAGTGGCGCGTTTTGTCCTGCAGCGAGAGCGAAAGACAGAGCCGAGAAGATGGTCAGAAATAAATCAGCGCGCTGGAGGTCACTGCGACCTGCAGAACAGTAGCACCTCAGTGATAGATGCCTCTTGTTAAGAACAGCTTAAATGAAGCAGAAAGATGTGTGCCGAAGATAATGACTGTTATTATGGAAGTGTTGAGTGAGCCAAGTGGGGAGATGCACTTTATGTCAATGAGCTTGGAGATTTTGGAAAGACCTGCTTAACATTCGGCTTCTTGGTGCAGAAAGCACAAGTGGAGATGATGAGGAGAGTAACTGGAACCTCCCACACTCTCCCTCCCTGAGCTATGTTACCAATGTGCCTTAATTAGGCAAATGACAATATGTCCAATTCATTTGGTTTGGGTCTGTGGATGTGACTGCAGTTCAAACAGCGTGGTGGTAGACTTGGGAGTAAACAGCAAGTAGAAACTTTTTGTTTTTAGGTTTTGTCCCTTACAACAAAACTCTGGAAGTTTGACTCTTGTATGAGCGCGTTATTGGTGCTTGGATCATAATGAGCATACACATTTTTAAACACCCAACTTGGATAGTATTTCAAGCTCAACTGCAAAGTTTCATGCGATTTAAACAATGTGATGACAGCATATTTTATCTATATCTTGTGTAGTGTCTGTCGCAGATGTCTGACATTGTATTTTCTGTAGGAAGCTTGACGTTTTCACTCAGTCTCAAACTCGCACTGCTGTGGAGAAGTCTTCTTCTATTAGTGCAGTCAGCAGAAATCTGCATCTTCGTCAAGTTGCCTCACCTGCGTTTTATCATTAAAAAGGACACTTCCACTCTGTCTCCATTGTTCTCACTCCGCAGTCAATGACCCAGGAATGTCAACTCAGCTCTTTGATGTGGCATCGATGACAGCCCCGCAAAGCACACATACAGTATACAAGCGCACGCTGAGAACCGTAGTCAGCCTGCTCTCCAGAGTCCCAGCTGTGCACAAACACTTTAACTCCAGCATCTGTCAGGAGTACTGGAGGAAAATCTATTTTTTTCTAAAAAATAAAAAAAATAAAATAAAAATGCTGCAGTGCTTCTATTGAGTTTCCTGTTTTCACTGAGAGTTACCAGTGTTGTTCTGGTCTCTGTTATTGATGGAGCCAGAGAGATACCCCTGCTTCCATTTTGACAGAATAAACAGTTGTTGTAATTGAGGCTGGCGGGAGGAGAAAGTTTTCAATAAGAAAATATTGTTCTCCCTAAGGCTTTAAAGAAATATTTCTATTCTAGATTCAATTGACAAAGGAGAGCATACTGGAAAAATGTCAGAATAACTTTTTAATGTATAATTGCTGACATTACATGTGACCTGAGCTTCGCCATACCAGTCAGGTACTGTAGGTCCAAATGAATTAAGTTGAAACTGCTTGCCTCATCAAATGTATTAATGATGTTTCAGTGATGGATGCTCTTTCTGTCTCCATTAGTCAAAGAAATGTAAAAATTGGTTCGGCATTTTTAAACTTACAACGATGAATGAACACTTAGCGGAATTTATAGCCTCCTCGGTTCTGACAGCCATAATGACATATGCAAATTGGGGGTTAAGTGCTGAGATGAGACTGTTGAGCAAAAAAAGAAAGGAGATGCATGTACAACCAATACTGGATGAAAGGTGGTAGAAAACAAGGATTGAAGGATAACCTTTGTATACTTGATGTTTGTGTTTATTCGTTTAGTGGCATATGCTGAATGTGTGTCACCGTGGAGCTCGATCACGAAAGTCCTACGCTGGAGCTATTTAAAAATGCGCAATAAGAAATTAAGCTGAGTATTAAATTAAATCCTCCACATTTCTTTCTATCGCAGTACATCTGTACAGTAACTGTGGATCTAAATATAAAGCAAACATGCTTGTGAACTGTCACCTTAGATTTAATTTGATCTCACGGTGATATTTGAAACAATGAGATAGTGAAATGACAAAAAAGTTCCAAGTAAAGTTGAAAGAAAGAAGATGGCAAGATGGTTACTGTTTGGGAATGTTATTGCATTATGCGGGCACAATACAGCCATTTCGATTATTGTTTTCAACTTGAGTGGGCTTTTAGTGTTTATAGAGTCATATGAAAGGTAATGACAATGTTTTTACCCAAAGTCTTTTCGTCGTCCTCTTACTAAAACTCCACTGCGGCACCTGTGAGTGTCCTAATCTTACCCAATCCTCGATAAGCAGCCGTGAGCTGTCTGGTGAGTGGGGCTCATCAGTGGCAGATTAATGTCCAGCTGTAGCCCCTGCACCATGCTGTGAGCGTGATGAACAAAGCGAGGCAGAGAATAGAATGACATTGTAAAAAGGGAAAGATTGACTGTTATGGCCTGGAAATTGGGTGAAACATACGCGGAAAGGAGCGGAGATTGAGAGAGACGTATGAAAACTATTTTCCTCTGAAAGGGATGAACAGACAAGGTTGGATGAGGATAAAATAATGAGTGACAACAGACACAGGTTGATGTGCAACATAGAAAATGCGGGCCCTGACTCTGAATTTATTAAGGTGCTTTCAGTGCTCTGGGTGGTGAACAAGGGTGAGTTACAACATCATCTGACCCTTTTACAGATTTGTCTCCTGTAGAGATAGCCTCGGAGTCACCCCACTACATACACACATTTTTGGACATTAATAAAAAAACTAACAAGGGTCCAAAAGACATGTAAAAAGTTTATATGTTCATCAAACTCAGAGCGTGGAAAATAGGTGATATATGTAGCCCCTCAGGCAAAATAATGTATTAAGGATGTATTTAAAAACGAGCAACTGTTTGTGTGATTAATCATCTTCTCTTAAAGTGACAAGCCGTGTGCATGTAATGGGACAGCTGGGATTTCACTCAGTAATTACTGTTTTATTGAAAAATCTGTATGTATGAAGAGCAATTACACACGTTACAGCATGATCTGTTTGCAGCACAGTTTATCAGTGTTTAAAGCAAATGATGCTTATACAACACAGGAAATATGGGGTCTGTTCATTTGAGAGATTGGGCAGTAATAATATGCAGAGATACATGTGTTAAAAGAGGATATTAAAGAAGTGCAAAAGATACGTAGCAAGCAAATTATATTTCATGTGAGTAACAAAGTTGGAAGCTGCTTGATACTGCTATGATATTTGGCTCTGCTCCACAACAAAGAAGGCACTACCCTTGGCCAGGAAATAGTCCATCAGTGAGAAATAGTCCAGCTGGAATATTATAGCTGGAAATAGTCCAGCTGGACTACAGGGTAGTGTCTTAGTATGCTTTTAATCATTATGCTAAACTAATTCAACCAGCAGCTGGCAGGAGGTTAATTTACCAGACAGCCATGAGTGTGATATCAGTCTCCTGATGGACATAAAAATAAATACAAACATTTTGCACAATGTTAATCTATTACCTAAAAGCAGTATTTCTTTTGACCACTTAACCAAACACAAAGACAACATATTGACTTTTTTCTTAAAAGTTGCTGCACCTAACATGTTAGCAAGCCCTAGCAGTCATATACAGTGGCACTACTGTGTCTTTTTGGTGCTTTGCAGCTAATGTACAAGGTTTTGGTACAATAGAACTAAACTGGATGATAATTACCTGTGGGTTTAGTGCGAGTAACTCCTTTTACAAACACACACACACACACACATATTAATGTGATCTATTGTTCATATTGCAACTAATTAGTGCACCTTTAATTTGTAAGCCCAAACTAACTTATAATTCAGGTGGTTTATAATATACATAAAATTGCAACTCAACTCAGTTACACTGTGCAGAGGAAGTGGGCAACTTCTCTCTGACCATTGTGACTATCACATTACAACATCAAAGGACCAAACAAACACACACCCACGTAAGGATTTCATTTTTGCTGGAGAACCATTACACAGGAGTGATTAAAAACAGCTTAAACATGGCAGTTTTCTTTGGGAGTTGTGGTGGTCCTACAGTACATCACCATAGCTGTTGCTAAGAAACTGCTACAGCATCTGATTGTTTCATCATAGCACCAATATAAAAGAGCTTTGTTATTTGCAGTCAGCACATCTTAGTTTTAAAGTAGCAGCAATAAGTCAACTCTCAAGAATGATGTCATTTTGATACCATGAAAGAAAATAATGACTCTTTGCCGGCAGGTCTCAGCGTTTTGGAGTACTAATCGGGTTACTCTGGACGACTTTTAAAAAAAATTGATTAAAGGGTGTAAATAACAAATAAAGTCCCAACTCATTCACAAGGTCTGATCATTTGCTGATTTGATTTTCAAATGCCCCAAACAATCAGCATACATAATTACCGCTAACATTATGAGTAATTTAACACAATATTTATAATTTTAGTTTTAATTGCATATAATCTTTTAATTGTAAAAAACAATGTGAGGAAAATGAAATCAGTATTTTGTTTGCAAAGCAGACAAATCAATGTCTTATGTATAAGAGCCTGATTCATTTATCTCATTGTTTTTTGTGCCTCGGGCTTCTGTAGCAATGATAAAACCACTCTTCATCAAATATAAATAGAAGTGAAACTTCAAAAAGATAATAGGTCGTTTAACGATCCCTTCCTCTGGGATTAATAAAGTTTTGAATCTTGAATCTTGAACAAAACATGCTTTAGAAGGATGCTCTTCACTACTTAAAACAACATGCTGCGGCCACAAAGAATTACTGCCAATTACAATATAATAGATTTTTTTACCTTATTTTGTAAAATCTCCTTTTTTTTACTGAAGGAAATGGGGCAATCAGAAATCTGGACAGTACCAGGACCCTGTAAGAGAAGAAGCTAAATGAAAGTCGGACATAATTACTTTGATTATTCCTCTGCTTTTTCCAACTGTGAGATGTAAAAGGTAGACAGTGGGACACTTTTAATCCATTCGTGACTGCAGTGGTGCTCAGACCAATTAGGAGTTTTTATCAATGGGTTCTTTGTGACTAACAAACTAATTTTGGTAGTGCTTTGTAGTTTTGTGTGGGAAATTAGGCTGTCAGTAATTGAAGACAAGACACAGATTAATGTTTTTAATCTGCTGCAGTATGTAATGTGTCTAGGATAAGACATATTTTAGAAAATTAACGGGGAAATAGGGTTTATGTCATAAAGATGAGATGTTATAATTAGCAACTGTATTACTAATGTAGTTTTGAAAAAATAAAACGTATGTGAAACTTGACAGAAACACTGACATATTTATTTGTAAGTTACCTGGTAACTGCACGCCACACAGGTGACATCTCAGCTGGGTGGAGCTGGGTGGAGCTTTGCTCGGAACAAACCTTTTTCACAGCAAATATCCTAACTTGTCATAGTAGGCAAATAACAGGTAAAAGTTATAATGATTCTGTTTCATTTTGGTATAC
The DNA here is from genome assembly GCA_034779795.1 of Ctenopoma multispine. NCBI lineage: Eukaryota > Metazoa > Chordata > Actinopteri > Anabantiformes > Anabantidae > Ctenopoma > Ctenopoma multispine. The sequence continues at coordinate 21,749,792 of JAUYWH010000012.1, read as the reverse complement.
CAGTGTTATCATTCCCAGAGTTGTGCAAGGTTTAATGGAACAATTCAGTGATAAAAGCTTCGCCTGCTATGACAAGTCAAAATATCTGCTGTAGAGGTCTACGGCTTGAGAACTAAAAAGAATGATAAAGGTGTGAGAAGGAGAACTAAACGAGTTGCAAGTGATGATTATATTTGGGTCATACTTTAATGGAACAACATACAAGCTGCGATATCAAGATGATTTATTCTCTACTCAGCGCTGATTTCTCTAGTCATCATGCCCAGATGTAACCAATTTTTAGCGTATGTAGCGTCCATGTAAAAATATCACTCCTGCTATGACTTTACTTTCAGTTCACCTGCTAACGTCAGGTTCTTGTCGTGTTTAAACTTCAGCAATATACTATCATGATATACTGCTCACTTTCGAGCAGTTATGTCCATTCACACCACTGATGATTTCTCTGCCACCAGCTAGTCAGCTGCAGTTAATTGTGATAAGCTGTGTTTCCAGGTGTAAATCATCTCTGACTAGATGGCTAGAATGAAAACCAGCAGGTTCTGGGCCCTGAGGATCAGTATCCAAGGTTACTGCTCCTGTCATGCTGTTGTTCATCTTCACTACAGTATATCATTAGATCTAATAACTTGAGAGGACTGCTCTTCCTACCGTCCTTTAAAAAGTAATAACAATAATGAAAAGTCATCTGCTGTATGATTCTGCAGTATATTTCCTTTGAGAGTTGAAGCACATGTTTATGTATGCATGTTTGCATGCCATGCACACAGACACACCTCTAGACAACTGCCGAAGCCTAAATTTCGCCGTTTATCTGCAGACTGGCAGTAATTCTACAATAAATCACAGTGTCTGACAGATATCTTGGGGTTTCATGCAAGCTCATAAACCTCGCCCTGAGAAAACGAGGGACTGAGTGAGACATTTGAGCGCTGAGAAGATTTTCTGTAAACCTCAAAGGAGGCTTGACAACAAGACAGGAATCGAAAAGTTGAAGACTGGTATCTTTTAGAGAACCGTGTTGTGAAAGGATATGGTCTGAGCAAATATGTCCAAAGAAGGAGTTTTTGCTAAAAGTGGTATTAAGACAAGATTAAATTATTAAGTAGACAGTTGTAGTTTTGTAGGCATTTTTTTAATGAAGTACCAGAGGTGTCACAGCAGTACTACGCACATATTTGCATAATAGTTGGGGAGATTAATAAAACATACCATCTTGTAGCAGTCATCAGATAAAAATGCAAAGCAATGCACTTTAAAGCAGTACACGATAAAGACCAAAAACGTTATCAAGGTCTTTACTCTCTCTTTGTTCTGGTTTTAATCAGAGAGTACATCCAGCTTCTTGTCCTCTGTTAACATTGTTTCGGTTTCACTGGGACCAAATAATGTAATTGTTGTTGCATCTTTGCATTCACGCCTTGCTGAAAGAGTCGTCCGACCTTTGTCGTCAGGTTTATTTACTCCACAATATCTCCTGAGTTGTCACAGTGATACTCAAGACTAGCTGAAGTGCCTCACCTCATTCCCTCCATGGACATAAAGTAACGAGTCAATCCTCGAATCATATCCAGCAAAAAATTTTATATATTTTAGATTTCCCTGGATTTCCCTCCATATGTTTATTGAAGGAGCAGCAGCTTGCGAAAAGGTCCAGGCACTCATCAATCAATCCAGAGCACATGTTTTAGATAAGAGGCAGCTGCTATGCCCACTTGTAAATCTCTTAAGTTTCTTTGAAAGCATGCAGTTTTGGATCAAGATTATTTGTCAAAGCAAACTCTTAAAAAAAAAATCACAAGAAAAACTCGGGAGTGACACAGCAGTGAGGAAAATTGTTCCACCTGACTGCATGCCATGAACCAGCAGCACATCTCATTTGTTGATTTGACTCATATTCACCAGGAGGTTTGACATGTGCTAATCTGTAGACAAATATCTTGAGCATCAGAAGTGAAGTGAAAACGTTGTGAGCTGAAATACGAGTCAAGCATCAGGAAAGAAAAAATCGGGAATGAATATTGTACTCATTTTACTGCTGATTGTGTAACGCCAAAGGGGAGCTCTCTGTTATAATTACCTTGGGCTTGGACATAGCTGGAACTGACCTAATCTAACCCTGCTGTACTGTGGAGCATGCAGAGCAGAGGCAGCTAATCATATTTTCCTCTGGGTGGTGAAGAAGATGAGATGGGAGAGCAGATATGCACACAGTGATATCCAAATAATATGAGACGCAAATACCTGAAATTTGGACCACCCCAGCGGCCTATTTAATAGTTTACTTTAAAATTCAGCTCTACTTTGGTCATGGGGGAAAAGAGGGCAACAGATAGCTGAATCTATAAATATTCTCCTTCTGCTTCCAAACTGACAAGATAGGTGAAAAGCAGACTGTGGGTTTTAATGAAGAATCAAAGATTCAAGACTCACAGGAGAGGGAATGAAAAACAAGCAAACACATGTTTAATATTTGCAATTACGTCTAATGATTTTTTTGTTGCATAGTGTGTAATAATTCTTTGGAAATACTAATAATAAATAACCTGCACTTGAGGGAGAACTTCAAGAAATACCTCTTGCAGTATATTTGATCCAAGCTGGTGAAATCCTGTAGTGATTAAGCAGCAAATTTACTCGTATTTATTTAATTAGAAGGTTAAATGGTACTTTGTCATTGCTTGAAATATAAGTTCAGTTGTGGAGAACTAACATCTACATGCTAAAAGCTCGGAGCGCACAGACTAGTACACAACCAGTTTGGTTAATAGTAGCAATTTTTAAGGGTCACGCTTAAGTTAATGGAGCTAAATGCCACAGGATTAGTCTTCATCTTCAAAATGTTAATACACTTTGTTAATAGAAGCTTTTCTGCACATTTTTCCCATAGTCAGAATGGTAGATCTCCCAACAGCCTCTAGGGGGTAGATAAAGAAAAGTGTGTGAGTGAATTAGGTTTAAACCTACATTAACACATTAAGTTTTAGTCCTGCTTGATGGACTAGTGGGACTCTAAACAACCTTCTTCCTTCCTGGACTTTTATAGAATTCCTTTGAAACATCATGATGCACTGCAATGGGCTCACCAGGAAATGCCCAAAGCTAACATTAGCTGGTTTGTTGTACAGCAGAGGTTCAACAGTGTATTAACAAAATATACAGTTTAATGATTTATAATATGTATTATAAAAGTATTCCTAAAGTTGTTCGTAGTGGCTGCATTTACTTGTATCTATTTCAGTGAAATAGTAGTATAATAACATTTGCTAAGCTAATTTTGCCTCTAGTCTTCACTATGAAGGCAATGTGGGCACCAGTCTGAAATGAGTCAATATATGATGAAGTATCAGATTGATAAGGCCACCTGAGTTTGTGCAGTTTATTTAAACAGTTAGCTGTTTGACCATCAGCCAACACTAATTTGCTGCTAATTCCTCAGATGTTCTTTAAAACCAGTACCAGGATCTAGGCAGTGTTAAACTAAAAACTGCAGCAAATAATGACATACGGACTGCTCTTTAGGTTCTTGTTTGTTAGGGGTTTAGGAAGCAACATAAACAACCAGATGTAATGATTTGGGGCTGTTTGACTAGTAGATGTGCTGAAGACCTGTCTGTGTTCTGTGTGTGAATTCTTAAATTGTGGTAGTTTTAAATTTGTAAAACTTTCCCTGAGCTAAGAAAATATTTTTATTTTTATGGCAACATCACAATTAAAATGAAGCCAAGCAGGAGCATGTGACCAGGGCCAGTGAGGAAAACATTAATCCGCACATGCAGTGAACAGCATAATCAAGAGAACCAGAAAGTGAAAAACTTTTTAGGTTGATATACCAGGTGAGGAATTTTTATAAAGAGTAAGAGTCCACATCAGTGCTTCCCAGAGTTCATGTAGCAGACACAGCATAAGAGAAGAGAAGAGTCAGGTCTTTGGTTGATTTGATTAAAAGAAAAAAAAAAATCCAATAACATGAAGCCATTTGTTTGGGTCAATGCAAAGAATATATGAATCTGTACTTTGGTCTGATTAAGGTTTTGGCTCCAGCATCTGTGTGCTTGTGACACACAGAGAAAATGAACGGATGTTATCTGCATGTGTGGTTCCGACTGTGATGCATGGAGGAGGAGGTGTGATGGTGTTGGTGAAACTGTTGAAGATTTATTAAGAATTCAAGACACACTTAATGAACATGACGACCATTACATTTTACAGTGACACACCATTCCATCTGGTTTGTGCTTAGTGGAACCATAATTTTTTTTTTCTGCGTTTAATGAGACCATCATTTGTTACCAGAACAATGACACAAAACATACCTCGGGTTTGTAGAGAGAGAGTGATGAAGTGCTGCATTCGATAACCTGAAATCATCCAGGTCATCTGACCTAATCCCAATTGGGATGATTTGGTATAAGTTGGAGAACAGAGCGCAGCGAAAGCAGCCAACAAGTGCTCAGCATAGCAAATGTGAGAACTCATTCAAAGCTGTCGTAAAAGCTTTTTAGGTGACTACCTACTACTTCTCTGGTTCAGTAAATGCCATGAGTGTGCAAAGCTTTTATCAAGGCAAAAGATTGCTACCCAGACTTTTTTTTAGCTTACTTCATGATTTTGTGTGTTATTTTATAGTTTTGATGTCTTTGATGTTTATCTCTGTTTATCTTCCATGTAAAAAATAACACAAACGAAGAAAAAAAACATTGAATCAAAAGGCGTTTCTCACATTTCACTGGCACTATGGCTTTATGTGTGTGTGTGAGATAGAGAAAGATGAAGACAGGGAGGCTCAACCTTGCTGTGGTCCTGAGAGGGATAATTGCTGGGGCCAGAGATGGAGACTAGGCGACTAATGAGGCAAGTCACTAATTAGCCACCAGTGTCACTGGCCTTTTTACTTTCACATGCCATAGCATGTGTGTGAGAGTGTGTAGGTGTGTGTGAAAGAGACAGAGGAGACTAAGAGTCTTGCCAATGGCATTTCAGCAGGTATGCATTAATATCATCAGATTAACAAAGGAAAAGTCCAGCTCCATGCTTTATTGGGGCTGCATGCTTATATTTAGATCATACACAGCATCTAGGAATGCAGTTTATACTTTTAAGAAAGCATATCACATAAATTCTTCAGGTTCACAGCATGTCTTCCATTCTCTCATGGGTCTCCGTAGTTCCATAAGAACGAGTAATCTATTATCCTTCCTCTTCTGCTACATGCTATAATTAAGGGATGTAGGATGCAGGGTAGCAGAGAGCCACCTTGTTTCCAACGCCAGTCTTTACCAACTGGAACTCTTCCAGGCAGGGTTCAGGTAGTTAGGATTAGTAACATGCAGCTTCCTCTCTGTGGGAGCTACTTGTGGTCTTTGGGGTGCTCTCTGGGGAACCTTTCAAGCTCATTGATCAAATCCCCCCCCCCCACTCTAGCTGTTGTCTATGAGGACAGTGCTATACTGCTCACTTTAACATCAGCCAAAAGTCTGAGTGACCTTTGTGCTCTCTTGGTTTATCATCCAAACTGTGGGCTCAGAGCATGCAGAGGGAGGCCTGATGGGCATTTGGAGCTATTTCAAGCCCAGATCAGACAACTAGGATTCATCCCTCAACTCACTGGGGAAAAATGCATACAACAGTTTTATGTCTGTTCTGGGTGTACTCACTGACTCAGTAAGAAAGACTATTTTACAGACCTATGGAATATTGCTGGTGGTATGTCATGATTGGTGCTGCTGCAAAAAAAGTACCAGAGTGTCACACACTTGGTGAGGTGGTGTATGATGTGAGAGACTACAGCTTTGGTGTCAGCATGAAATGTGTGCGGTTACATACAGTCTGGCTGTGTCTGCTTCATGTTGATTATGTCTGTCCCCTGAGATCAGTCTAGAGATCTGAGCTGAGACGAGCTGAAACACCACATTGTTTGGCCTCTCTTTACAGTATGTGATCTTGGGAAGGAAGAAGCTTGTGCACAAAACTTGTCAGGTATTATTCAGACTTTATAAATCGTTTCCCTTTCCCCTTTCAACTCTTTATCTACACAGCTGAGGAGACAATGACACCTCACTGTAATTGGTGTAAAAAAGAAAACTGGAGATCTACCAATCTAGTGACCTCCAGTGTCTGGAAACACATCATTCAGTGGTTCTCAATAGCATTGACTGGGGTGGACGTGGTTTACCTTTCTCTGGCTACAATGCTTGCCTCTTACATTAGCTGTAAGTGAAAATAATGCTGCTCAAACCCAAACTAAGAGGGTATAGAAAATCCCAGACTGAGAAATGCTTTCTGTGCCCAGTGACTGCTGTGATTTAAAGAAACAGGTTTTTATTGCTATTTTATTCCACTACTTTAGTGTAAAGCCAAAGAAGTTGTTTTTTTTGCATGGACGTATACTATTTTCTCTTTCCTTCTATTGCAACCTTTTTAGTATAAAGCTAGAGCTAGATGAAATTCACACCATTGTCATTTCCTTAGTTATATGGTGTGATGAAGACGCGTGAAATAATGAGCTTGGAATTTTCCCCCCAGCCTCTCACTATGAGGTGCTTTGAAATTTATGTTGAGAGTGTTCAAAATTACCTGGCACCATCCTTTCCACTTCAATAGTGCAGAAATTGTCCTTCTATTACTTTTCATAGGTGGCATAACTCCATCTCACATCACCCTGCCTTGTTGCATAATTTTTGCCTGTCACATGAAAACTTTGAGATTGTCCCCCAGACTCCTCGGGGACTGATTGATTGGAATAGATCTGAAGCAGTTTTACCACTGCTTCCTCTCCTCACCCCCCAGTGCGGTGGTAAAATGAATCATGAGTGAGTGATACTGAATACTAAACACACCAAAAAGGTCAGTCAATATCTAATTGCTTTGTCAACTTACTCTTTATTCATTTCTTAAATATTTAATATTGTCATTAAACATTCAGAGGCAGGATAGTCTAGCTTCAAATCACAAGACGGTATCAGGGAAGATCTCATTAAGCATTTTTCATAATGAATGACGTCTTTCCTTTGGTAACAGGCTGCTTAACATGGGTACTCACACCTCCAAGAGAGATCACCTTGTCTCCTAAGTGTGAGATGTAAAACAAAGGAAATGAGAAAATGTTTCATCTTATCATACGGATAAAAGATAAGAAACCCTGCAGATGCTGTAGGCATAGTAATTCCACCATTGTCTTCTTTCAACAGGGAACAGTGCTAATGTATTTATTTGGTTAAATTTGGATTTTATACTCTTTATCTCACATTCTGGGAGAATAATTTGTCTCAATAGCAGTCATTCTGGGACTTCTTTATTTCTCTATTCCCAAAGATGATAAATTCACTTAATCTTTGGAATGAGTTGCCTTCAGCAGTCCTATGAGCTGTAAGATGAATGAAGCACACAGCGCTGATGGCTACACAGTGAAATGTTATTTATGTATTCTTAAGATCGACAATTGTATAATTGTGTGCAATAAATAAATATACTTATAATATACTCCAAATACCTAAACAAAATGCGGACCTACAAATGATCCAACGGCAAATTGTACTCACAACACCAGTTTTGCACCTGGAACTGGAACAGTTTTCTCTTCGTAGATGAAGTCCTGGCAGGAGCAGAAACCACAAGAGCTGATAAAACACCACGCTCTGAGTCATGCACTCATGAGCAAACTTTGTCAAGCTGGATTAACACTCAAAAGCCCCCCGAGCAGGAAGGCAATTACTTGTGTTAACACTGATATCCACTGTAACGCCCCTTGATGACTGATTTCTCTTTGTGTGTGTCTGCGTATGTGTAAGAAGAGAGAGAAGAGAGATAAAGAATTTTCTTTCCTTCTTACGTAACATAATTCAGTATACATGTCTCATAGATGTCCCAATGCAATAAAGACAAATAATAATGAGGTGACACTGGCAGAGCCAGGTCAATATATGTGGGGAGGCTAGATGTTCCAGGATTTTCATTAAATAATAATCCACATACTTCTTCCTCTGTTTCTGTTCTGTCTCAATCCCCCCTCACCAGTACTCTGCCCTGCTCCATCTGTCAGCCCCAAGTCTGGCTCACCTGCTCTGTCCACCTCCAGCGAATTAGCCTTTTCTAAACCTGCTAGACTTAAAGAAAGCATAATAATAAAAATAATAATCTCTTCTGAAAGTAAAAACACAGAGTCAGTAGCAGAATGTGAATGAACTCATTCAGTTGTCTAACATCTTGTCACTACAGCAGGACTGCATCATAGACACTAAGCTCTGGCTGGGCCAATGTGCACTCCACAAAAGTCACTGACAGATAAATCACAGAAGTCACAGAAAGAGAATATCTTTTTATAGTCACCAGGCCCAGTACTGGCCTGTAGAGCACTGGAAGTCTGAAGAAGAGCTGTGTCTCTTTTGTGGAGTGCCCGGTATGCAACTTGGATGAGACTCAGACTACAGTGGAATCCAATCAGACACTCACATCCGGTGTCACACTGTGAAGCAGACACTGTAAACTCTGAGTCATCATAATAGATTTTTCTGAATTCCTCACAGTTACCATGTCAGCCACATACCCATTTTGTGTCACTCAAGGCTGACAGGTCCATTTGCATCCCAGCTGCTTCTGCATCTGGTGGAAGGTATGATGAGGAAAAAAAAAAAAGACAGTTGCTGCTCTGTTCACTTTACAAAGCTTTAACTAACAAACTATTTAGGTAATAGTGTGTAACATGGAGTGTGTATAGCTGCTCACTCCTGCGACATACCAGACTACTTTTTCAGCCGTAACAGTAACTGCGCCGTAACATTGCGCAACCACAGGCATGTACATTACCAAGCTCATTTAGGAACCATTTAATATTGCCATAAATTCCCTCTGCATCAGCCGTCTCAGAGCAGTCAACAAATCCATGGGAACGTTTTCACACATTTCCATATTGTGAGTGTATTGTACACAGTCATTTGTTCTTACATGAATCTGCATACTTCATCAGCAATAACTGCAAAGAGCCTTTCACTTCAACTCTACCAATCTCACCCGCACCTTATCAGATGCTATTTGTATGAGCTCAATTTCGGTGTTGTAGTAAGTGACATTACATTACCGACGGCGAAGCATCATCCTGCAAAAAGATGCATCTTGCTAGGCGGAGGAATTTGCACATTTCTTGTTGAAGAAATTGCAAAGGGGCAGCTTGAGCTATCGTTTTTATCATGGCCTTGCTTTTTCAAAAAGAGAACAATCTCAGAAATGGGGTCAGCATAGTCCTGCTTTGTCTTTCACAAACCTGGTTTGTCTTCTCATACACTGTAATATATTAATTAATGTTCTTGGGATTGTATTTATAGGTATTTTTTTACACTTTACACACGTATAGCAGTTACCAGATATAAACCTTTTTTCACAGACTTTGAGCTGTGCGAGAGTTCTTTTTTTTCGAAGCGCCCATTCTAAACTCACTTTTTGTCTCATGTTGTGTTTTTACTTCAGAGTCACTCAGATGTTGCTGCTGTGTAGCAAGGTCACCCTCACCATCCTCATCATGTTTATTTATCTTTCCCCCAACCTTACACAGCCACGCATTTATGCAAACACCTCATCACCCACTCAGTGCCCATGGTAGGATGATTGACAGTTGATTACTGTGATTGACCTTGGCATGTTATATCTACTATAGTTTGATAAAGTCAGAGAGGAGAGGTAGTCTGTATATGTAAATCTGAGACAGATACAGCTATTAAAAAAGGCAGAAATAAAACCAGAAAGAACTGTCAAAAAAGAAGTGTGACACAATGAGAAGAGGAGAAAAAAGAGAGGATTAACTGTACATCATTAAGACCTAATTGCCTGATGTGGATGAATTTCAAACTGTGTACATTGGCTGGTGCAGTCAAGGTAAGACTGTGTGCAGGTGATGCTCTCCACAGATGAGAACAAGGTGTCTGTGGTTACTGGTTGTATGGTTAGTGTGGTACCGCTGGCCCACAAAGCCATGAAACAACACAGAACCTCTTAATCAGTCTGTGTCTCGCAGGGACAAAACATGCAACCTTGACCTGGACAGGCGTCAACACCTGGTCAGAGTAACCCAGACGTGGACACAGAGGCACACAGACGCACACAGTCACACACAAACTTGTCTATTTTTTGTTTTGTGGGGAACTTATTGAGCATTCCCTAGCTCCTTACCCTAACCATCACAACTAAATGACATACCTACCCCTAACCCTAAAACCTAGTTTAAATCCCCTAAATGCACTTTGAAGTTGTGAGGACCAGCTTAATGTCCTTACAAAAGCAGAATGTCCTCTCTCTGTAAGGGAAATTTGTTTTTTTGGTCCTCATTATGTAGCTCATTTTCAAAGTGAACCAAAAGAAAAGCAGAGAACTTTATAGAGAAAATTGAAATGGAGAAACACTTCTGTCCTTCCCTTCAAGGCTGCGAGGCCATGGCTGACATTTACTTTAAGATTTTACTTCAATGAATTATTAAACCTTTTTGAATAAATATGACCAGCAGTTTTATAACCTGAGGCATCTGAACCCATCAGCAAGATTACAAGGTGATTTTCTGGCCACCGTAAGATGATTTGTGAACTAACGTATTTCACTTTGTTTCTGAGGTGACTGATGAATCCACATTCACAGATTCAGAAATGTGAGAATGTATTAATTAGGAGATCCACTGATATTTAACACATATACAGCAGCATGGTGACAGTTTCTAGCTTCGGGTTTTACTTTAAAACACTGGCTGGAGGGGGTTATGGCAAACAAGGGATTTGCAACCAAATATAGTTTTATCTAATTTAACTTACTTCACAACAATCTGTCTCAATAGTTTTGTGGTCATCTGATACAAATGATGCTGTTTTATGTAACTGTCAAAGTGTAAATAGCATCAAATGAAAACTTTCTTCTCCGATTCATCTTTTAGTGTGCAGAAAAAATCAAATGAATTGAAAAATGTTGGATTGTACTCAAAATATGTAAACCTCAGTGGATTTCCGGACAATGTTATCTGAAGGTACATTCAAAATATTTGACCATGGACATAAAAGTTTCCATTTCTGCTTATGGATTCTGGTATTGTCAACATTAAGCAAAGGAATCTTACAAAAAACACACTGTGTGATGTGTAGGGTTTCCTAAAACACAAAAAAATCCTTGTCTGCTCCTGAACATCAGAGTCTATCTGTGATCTCTTTTCTGTATTGATTGTTTGTAGCAGGAAGTCTCCCTGCTTCTTTTTTTTTTTGCCTGTATTTGTGTCTGAAGATAGATATCTTTCTTTACTATTGACATGTTTAGTCGAACACAATAGGACATGCTTCTTTCCTGTTCCAGCTCCACACTGAGATCAAGTAGCCTTGTTGGTTTGTTTCTGAACAGCACTTTTATAGTTGAGATGTTTTTTGTAGGCAACAGAATTTTTAGTCAGTCTTAGTCTTCATGTCTGAGAGAATGTGAAGCTGAGGACATGTTTCCTGCTCTGGTCCCATTATTTCCTAATGATGAATATGTGCTAATGGTTAGTCTCTCCTGTGCTGCTCTGTGGTGCTCACAATGGGCTTCTTGTTAATTGGCCTTTTGACAGTGATGCCCACCCACCGGTGGCCAACTGGGGTTTGATAAATGAGGTGCTCACTTTACTTGCACTCCCTCCATGCTTCATGTTTTGAGAGTTGAGTGAAGTGGGTGTTTGTTTTCCAGAGCACTTTATGAAAGGCGAAGTATGCTTTGATGCACATGACCATTCAAGACCCACAAGATGAACAATACTTGTTTGTTTGTTTGTGTGTGTATCTGCAACTTAGAGTAAAATCCAACATAAAATGATTCAACACTTAAGGCTACTTGCAATTTAGTTGTATATATTGTGTATATTATGTTTATAACTTAGGTGAGTAGAAGTGCAGAAAACATAATAATGAAACTTGGAAATAAATTTCCTAAATATGTAATCCGTCAGTGGTAAATGTCAGGTGCTTTTTCAAGGCTTAACATTTTGCACCTGCATTCAGCAGTCGGAGAAGGACAAGTTCACCACAAAAGATGCAGAGATAAATGTTCCTCTACCAACAATAAACCTTGATGGACCAAAATGCAATGCATTCTCAAAGTCTCTGAGTTATTGCCTGACATGACTTTTGCTCTCTTAACGGACAGCTAACTAATACTTGGATGTCTGTATTAAGGGGTGGCATGCTGGGAAATGTAGAAAACAATCAGCCAGTTATGGTTACTGCACATGACAGATGTGTATATATTTACAGTGCTCTATTTTGCACTTATTGTTATATGTAACGATAAATTGGGTGAGGCTGTGATAGTGTGATATTTACTGTACCAATCAAGATTTAAAACGAAACGCAAAGACAGCAATGACATACTGTATTGTCAGAACAGTCAATCAAATTTGATCAAATCAATCCCACCCACATATTCCTGCAAAATAAAATTAAACTGTTTCTGACATTCCTATGTCAAAATATATCCTTCCCATAAATGAGCACAGTAATTAATACGGTAGAAAAGTAGATGCAGAGCGTCAGTTGAAATATGAGTAACCTCCAGAGGGCACTGAACTACTGAATTAACCTTAGGTCAACATAATTTAACAGACAGAGTGCACAGACTCCAGCAGACACTCTTTCGTCATTCCAATACCCAGCTCACCAAGCTCGCCTTATTTAATATTTTCTGGAATCCTACAATATAAATTACCTCACTGTCCTCACTCTGTGTCTTTGCATACTGACAAAATGTTAGTTTAAAATAAAGTTGCTTTTAAAGATGTGAAAACGAAAGAAGGAGGAAGTCAATTAACATGCCAGACATTTCTGGCCACATCTCTCTTTATTTTACTACTGCTTCCTTTTTATTTTCCTGCTTCACTTCTTCCCCTCTTTCACATTGTTTTTTAATTTTCTCATGCAGTCCACCTTCCTTTGTGCACTGTGTGTATTTCTTCACCCGTGCTGCGTCTCAGCCTCTTAATGGATTGATCTAAGTGCTCTCCCGGTGCTTTGCAGCTGCTTGTTGTTCTTCATTGCAGCAGAAGCTTGGCCTTAAGGCAACATAGTTTCTTCTCTTGTCCCACTGTAGGGCAACGACTGATGCCCTTGATGAGCTGGCTCTGTTGCAGTCACACTCATTAGCCAACAGATGTGAGATGTCATTGCATATCACAGCATCAGGCACCGGTGGATACCTCTTTGCCAAGGTGTAAATAATACATCAGATTTTGTTTACAGGCTCCTCTCTACACTGACATTATGCAGTCGGCACCAGTCCTCCACTATCTGGCTCTGTACAAACTCAAGAGCCACCAACTTGCCTGTGAAAAGACAACACTGGCAGAATAGCTCCAGTGTTCTCTATCACCTTGCGTTGAAGTTTACAGTTGCCTAACTCTGCGTGGTGACACCGCCCTCTGATAGACACAGTGGGAGTTGCTGGGTAGGACGTGTCACAGTATATGATAGTATCTCAAAGGACAGTCTCAACAATTGAGTAGGTGTGCGTCCTCTGCTCTATCTCCAAATCCTATTTGGGCATGGAAACTGATTAGAGCATCAGTATGTGAAGAGCCCAAATCAGATCACGTTTGCTGCTCCCAATTTGATTAGTGATTAATTGAAATAGGAACAAAGACTCCTGGGAGCAGAGTGGAAATAAAAAGGGTTTCACATACACACTTCACATCCTCCTCTGTCTTGCTTTATTGCTGTCTTTGGTTTGGCTATCCCACCCTAATACACTCTCATCAAAGGTGGATGAACAAAACAATGCACATGCATAGTCATCCATTTTAATTCTTCATACTGATAAACCATGCTGCCGGCATAATTAAAACATTTGTCTGACGTCAGTGCCGGCAGGTTTTATTCATCTTTCTGTGTCATGTAGCATGCCTGACTATAACAGCAATAACAGAATTGCAGGTGATCTTTGCTCCAACCCTGAAAACTTTATGTGAGTCTTGCTCTTACAGCTCACACACATCACTTTATCTTGTGGTAAAATGGAAGCGTGACTAGTTTCCTTTGCCCGAGCTGGGCAGTCAGTTAACTCGGCCGTAATCTTCATGACTAAATTAAACACAGAAGTTAAGGTTTAGCTAGGAACAGTTTTATACTGATGTTTCATAATCATTATATGCAAATCAGAATACTGTAGGAATAACATGTAAAAACAAGTAAAGCACCTTATTGAATTAAGTGGATGTTAGGCTTTTTAGGCATCCATTAAAAGTTTGTATAAACAGCATTTGGTTTAAACGGTCTTGAATAGTCGCTGACTAAGTTGAAACCCCTCTGACCTCCTTTCTCCTCAGCAGGGGTGATATTAGTATTGCATTACATTGTGAGAACCGACTGATGCTCAGCCATTGTAAACGACTTGATTGGTGTCGTGCTGTTTGACATGGGTCTGCCACTGCCACTGTTTCTCCGTAAATCTCCCTCTTTCAACTGCTTCTGTTCCTCTTATCCCCTGCTCTTATTTGTGAAGCCATTGACCAGAAACATTGACAAGAAGAAGTGCTTTAGTCATGCCCCATAAAGTTTTACTTTGCTGTCATTAAAGAACACTGGGAGAAAAATCATCTGTCCTGTTTTTGATGTGAACTGTTTCAAAGGCATCACAGAGTCTAATAAAATCCAAGACAAGCACACAAGATGAGTTCTTAACTGTTGTCAGATAATGTGGGCATCAGTGTATGTGTCAGTCCTGTGACAGACTGGCAACCTGTAAGATACCAGATGAATGCTTTGATTTTACAGATACTGTACAAATTTGCCACATTGTCTTTCGTCATAATTGTTTACAGTGCTGGTTTGTGATTGATGATTTGCCATCTACAAATTAACACAGCCAGCTTCTGTTAGTAATGAGACATTTGTTTTATTAAGAGTGTGTGTAAAAGTCATTGAGCTGAACTTTAATTTGCACCTGAAACACCCAAGGGAGAATTTAATTTTGAATGCAGGCTGTCAGTATGAATGAAGCATACACGTATCATGTATGGATCCCTCCAAGGAGTGTGGCACTTCTTCTACTTGCTTCCATCTATTTCCTCCCACCTCTGTTTTTTTTTGTTCCATATCGTATGTGTGTGTATGACTGTGGCCTTGTGGTCCGCGTACATGGGTATAAATGTGAGAGTGTGTATAAATGCATGCGTGTTTCTTCTCTCTCTCAGGACAAGCAGTCTCATCCGTCTTCTGTGCTCAGTAATGGGGGCTCAAGGTGGCTTACGCTCGGCCTCCTGATCCGTCCTCATTTGGTTGGCATTTTGTTATAGGCCCGACACTCTTCTGTGACACCGTAAGAAATCCAGACTACCCCCTCCACAGGCCATTCTGATCACTATTTCTTCCTTTGCTTTCTCTTTAGTCTCACCTCTCTCTCACTTAATCTGACAAATACACAAAAACGCACACGCACATGCACACGCACACACACACACACACACACACACACACACACACACACACACACACACACACACACACACACAC